>PITA01006502.1:63755-99746 GCA_004023965.1 Spilogale gracilis
TTGACAGTAGAGAAAGTTCCATCTATCTGATTCTGATATCTGACTTCTGTTCTATCCGCTCTCTGATTTCTGCATCTCATCTCAGCCAACATGGCACACTGAACGTGAGGCAATTCCCTTTCCTTGCTGAACACACTTTCTCACCCGCAGATGCATACAAGGTCGTGAACATGCATTCCCACAGTAGACACACACCCAGACTCAACACATGCGCACAGGCTAGACCACGTGATGTCTCCCCAGAACAGGCATCAGGAACCTTCGGGTGCACTAAAGTGGCTGTGCACACTTCCACACACACATGTGCACGCTCTTGTGGGCCCGCACCCACACCCAGCGAACACACAGCCCTGAGGAACAAGCCCAGGCTCCCTCCACGAGAGGACTCCCCACCCAGGAGAGTTTCTGTCTGGCGCAGACACACAGTATCCGCGGGGAGCGGCAGATGGACGGACCAAAGTTCACTTCATGCGTCCGGGTGTCTCCACCAACACAGCCACAGAGCCGCAAAGAGCAGGCTCGGCCCCTTCCCGCTAGGCCTTCAGGAGGGCAAGGCCTGGGCGGGGTCACATTTGGGCAGGAGAACGGCAGAGCTCCTGGCTGCTGACTCAAGGCCGGGAGCAGACGGCCTGTGCATTCCCGACAAGTAGGTCACCATGACGAGAAGGGCTGGCCTACATGTCGGACCTAAGGTCAGTTGGAAAAGACCTGGGGAAAACCCAACCCTCATGGGACAGCAGGTGTTCAGGAGGGGCTGCCTTTTATTCCAGCCCTTCGGTTATGTCTACATAGCCCTGGAAAGCAGGTATCGAGGGCAAGCGCTCTTGCTGGGTATGGTGTCTATTGAGGGGAAGAGGGCAACGGCTTCAGAGGAGCTGTAATGCAGGATGGAGGGGGGAGGCAGGTGGACATATCCCTAATATCGTTCATATTGACTACACCTGTGTGTTAGGCACTGTGTGGGTGTCCTGTGTGTGATCTTGCAGGACACTCTGCACATTAGAGATTAATGCCTCCATTTCACAGATGAGGAAGCTGAGTCTCAGATGGTTTACCTAAATGACTCCAGATCCCCAAATAAGAAGGGCAGGAGGAGGATCCGAGTCCAGGTCTGTCTGACTCCGCAGCTCAGACTCTTTCTCTATCCCTGTGTGGAAGCTAAGACTTAAATTTTAAACTGTCACAAGCAAGAGGAGCCTAAGGAGAGAAGACAACTAAATGCACTGTGGCATCTTATACGGAATCCTGCAACAGTAAGAGGACATTAGGGGAAAACTGAGGCTATCTGAATATAGTATGGACTTAAGTTAATGATAACGTAAGAATATTAGTTCATTCATTGTAACAAACGTACTCTAATTAAGATGTTAAACATAGAGAAAACCGGGTGCAAAGACACAGGAATTCTCCATACTATCTTTTTTTTTTTTTTAATATATATATTTTTTAATTTGGCAGAGAGAGATCACAAGTAGGCAAGTAGGCATACAGGCAGGCAGAGAGAAAGGAGGAAGCAGAGAGAGAGCCGAGCAGAGAGCCCGATGAGGGCCTCAATCCCAGGACCCTGAGATCATGACCTGAGCTGAAGGCAGAGGCTTTAACCCACTGAGCCACCCAGGCACCCTCATACTATCTTCATAATAACTCTGCAAGTCTAAAACTGTCCTAAAATAAAAAGTTGATTAAAAAAGAAAAAAAAAAAGTATTTGCCAGAAGCAGGAGACCACAGGTAACTTACATTCCAAGGTGCAGCCTGGGCCCAAGGGCTAAAGAGGCAGGGCCTCTGCAAAGTGTCTCACCCCCTTGTCTCAAAATAAAAGACCATTTTGGATTTTGTAGCACTGAGTTCCCATCTCCTACACCACCTGAAATATAGGCATTCATCGCTGTCATATCCAATCCCCTTCCTCAATGGAACAAAAGGGCGCTGAAGGCAGACAGGGCCAGGCAGGAGGGCACAGAGCCCAGCGGCCCTGCAAACTGGCACGAATTGTTGAGGCTCAGCAGGGAGGTCGTGGCGGGTCTGCCTGCTCCCCCGCTTGCAGTATGGCCCGACCAAGCTGATGTTCCCTTTTTCTCAACTGTTCCTGTTAGAATATAGTTTTCAAGGTATAAGTCTTGTACTTCTTCAGTTAAATATATTTCTAGGCATTTTATCCGTTTTGATACTATGATAAATGTAATTGTCTTCTTGATTTCATTTTAGGGCTGTTTATTGTTAGTATACAGAAGTAAAACTGATTTTTGTATATTGATTTTGTGTCTTGCCACCTTGCTGAATTTATTAGTCCTAATCATTTTTTAGTGGATTCCTTAGGATTTTTTTAAAGATTTTTTTTTAATGTATTTGAGAGAGAGAGAGAGGGAGGGAGAGGAAGAGGGAAAGAGAGAGTATGAGTAGGGGAGAAGGGGGTGGGGAGGAGCAGAGGGAGAAGTAGGCTTCCCGCTGAGCAGGGAGCCTGACGAAGGGCTGGATCCCGGGTCCCTGAGATCATGACCTGAGTCAAAGGCTGATGCTTAACAGACTGCGCCACCCAAGTGCCCTCTTAGGATTTTCTATATGTGAGATTTTGCCATCTACAAATATAGTTTTTCGTCTTCCTTTCCATTCTGGATGCCTTATATTTAATTTTCTTGCCTAATTGCTCTGACTACAACTCAAGTATGTATGTTGAGTAGAAGTGGTAAGAGCAGATATCCCCATCTTGTTCCTGATCTTAGAGGAAAGCATCCTGTTTTTCACCACTAAGTATGGTGTTAGCTGTGGGGTTTTCGCAGGCACCCTTTATCAAGTTGAGGATGTTTCCTTCTGTTCTTGGTTTGTTGGTCATTTTCATCATGAAAGAGTGTTGGATTTTATCAAATGCTCTTTCTTTGGCTATCAAAATGATTGTGGATTTTTTGTCTTTAGATTTATTCAAAAGGAGGATTACATTGATTCAGAGGTTCTAAACCAACTTTGCATTCCTAGGATGTATCCCATTTAGTCATGGGATATAATTTTTTTATATGGATTTATTCTGCTTGTATTTCATTGCAGGTTTTTCCACAGGAATATAAGCTGAGGAAGGCCAGGGTCATGTCTGCCCTGCTCACTGCAGAACTCTTGGTCCCTGTAGCTGCACCAGGGGCAGCAAGCATCCTGTGAGCCCTAACAAATGAATGGAAAAACAAATCTGCAAAACGCAGGCTCTCAACAGCCTCCAAAGAGCTCACATTAAAAATAGTGACCATTACATTATCACAAATGTCTGAATGTGCTGATCCTTGGAGAGGACAGACTCAGGGGAGATTACGAAAAATCCAAGCTTAGAATGAAGCTCTTTCCCAGGTGAGGGCAGCTGCACAGCTTGGTTCCCTAGTCCAGGGTATCTCCCCTGAGGCCCAGACTCCAGAGGGAGAAACTTGTGGGGACTTGGAGCCTTGCCTATGCATGCAGCTCCCCCCAGGCTGGGGAAACATGGTGGGGTCTCAGGATGATAACATGTGCTCTGGGGATCCTGAGAGCAAACGAAAGACAGTAAGTGAAGGTGTTAGACACAGCAGGGCCTTGACTGCTGCTGCGGGGGTGGGGGGGAGTTCTGGATCCTGCAGCAGGTAGATCTGTCCCTCGTGACAGGCCTGGCCTTAATACAATGGCTAAGCTCATCCTGAAACCAGGACTGAGGAGTTCGCATGAGGGTTAAATGAGATGTTTGAAGCACCCTTAGCATAATGCCTGCAACAGAGTAAGTGTGCAGTAAATCAGTTTTTATCATCAGTGTTTTATGCGTATCATTTTTATGTATATTTTTACTATTTTAAAAATTGTTCTAGGACTGGCTCAGTCAGTAGAACATGCAACTCTTGGGGTCTCTGGCTCTAGCTCTTGGGGTCGTGAGCTAGAGCCCTATATTGGGTGTAGGAATTACTTTAAAAAATAGTATGTAAAATTATTCTAGGAGCGGGGCACCTGGGTGACTCAGTCGTTAACGTCTGCCTTTGGCTTGGGTCATGATACTGGGATCCACCCCACAACAGGTTCCCTGCTGGGAGGGAAGCCTACTTCTCCCTCTCCCACTCCCCTTGCTTGTGGAAGTTCCCTCTCTCGCTGTCTCTCTCTGTCAAATAAATAAATAAAATCTTTAAAAATGTTTAAAAAATAAAATTATTCTAGGAGGAAGTCCACTGATAGCCAGATTCTCTTATAGGTTCAATTTATTCAAAACTTTAGAAATCCCCCATAGGTGCCACTTGGACCAATGCAAGACCCACGGAACCTGAGCTGCCCCCCCCCCATCCCAGGAGCGGCCACTAAGGTTCCACCCTCACCTCCTACCTGGACACAGGTGAGCCTTGTTCAGGAGAAGCAGAAACATTTCCCCTTGCCTCCCTGACTAGGAGCTTCCTGGGCAAGGAAAGCTGCTCTTCCTCTTGCCCCCTTTCTCCCCCACCCCACCAGGTGTCAGGCTGGCCTTTGCCAGGTAAGAACCATCCAGTCACAACACAGAGGCAGTGGAACAAAAGGGCACCAGTGGAAGAAAGCTGGGCCTGGCCAGAAAGCTGGGGCAATGGCTCTGCCCACCCGCTGTAAGAGTGGGTCCCAGCTTCTCCCTTCCCCACCTGGCGGGAATTCCTCCCCGGATTCTGGCATCAGGCCTGAGCTCCTTATCTCCTCCACACTGACCTTATCTGAGCAATTTGGTGGCTCCACCAAGAATGCCCGTGCTGCCCTGCCAGCAAGCTGAGTGTTTGCAGAGCTGGCCTTGGGCCCTTCCTTTCCAGGAAGCAGATGCAGCCAAGTGAGCTGGGCTGGGGCTCTGGCTGACAAGAGCCCCCAAGACCAGGCCCAGCTGTGTCCCCTCAACGTAGGTGAGAGCAGCGGAGCACAGTCTGTGGCACCCCATTCCAGGCTGCCTCACAGACTCTGCCGGTGGTGTGGACTGCGCTATGGTTTCGGCCACTGTTCACTGAGACCTTGAAGGAAATGGGGGCGGGGGAACCCAACCAGGAACAACAGAGGGAGAACCGAGGCTTCAGAGAACAGGAGGCATGGAGGGTGATGGAGGCTGGGGCCTGGCAGTGAGAAGGTCATGAATAACTGCAGATTTTCACAGCTAGGGAAGGTGTCAAAGTTGTCTGGACAAGGATGTTCTTTACAGCATTGTTTGTAAGAGCGAACACTTGAAAATAAGTTCAAGATCCAGCCACAGGAGAGAGATAACTAAATTATGATTCAGCCATGAACAGGTAAAATCTGACAGCAGGGGAGGGAGAGAAGAAGGGAGAGGAGGGATGTGTTGGCAATATACATAGGATGTTTAGGGCAGTGAAATCCACTCCATAGGACACTAGAGTAGCAGATACGTGTCATTACACGTTTATCAAAACCCATAGAAGATACACCTCCAAGACTGAACCCTGATGTTAACTATGGACTGAGTGTGTTTATGATGTGTTCATAGGTGTTCATCAATTATAACAAATGTACCCCCGTGGAAGGGATGTTGATAAGGAGGAGGTTATGCATGTGGCAGGGCCAGGAGGCATCTAGGAAATCTCTGCACTTTCTTCTCAATTTTGCTGTGAACCTAAAACTGCTCTAAAATAATAACATCTTAAAAAACAAAAATTAAAAAACCCTGAAAGCTCACAGATTTTGTTTGGCTTTAAAGGAGAATCAGAGAGGCGCCTGAGTGGCTCAGTTGTTAAGCATCTGCCTTCGGCCCATGTCATGATGTCATGATCCCAGGGTCCCAGGATCAAGACTGCATCAGGCTCCCTGCTTGGCGGGAAGCCTGCTTCTCCCTCTCTCACTCCCCCTGCTTCTGTCCCCTCTAGCTATGTTTCTCTCTGTCAAATAAATGGATAAAATCTTAAAAAAATAAAGGAGAATAGGATTATATGCCGACATTGAAAAGATTGAGAGAATTTTCTGGGGAAAAGAATATCCAGGTCTCTTGAACACCAGAACTTCTGGCAATTCCAGGCCCCACAGCCACTTGGTAAGACTCTGGCCAGAGTAAGAAGCAGCTGCCCACTCCCTTTATATGAGGAAGACTTGGGGCGCCTCGGTGGCTCAGTCCTTGAGCATCTGCCTTCGACTCAGATTATGATCCCAGAGTCCCAGGATCCAGCTCTGCATTGGGCTCCCTGCTCGGCTGCCCCTGCTTGTGCTCCTTCTCTAGCTGTGTTTCTCTCTGTCAAAAAATAAATAAAATATTTTTTAAAAAATGAATGCAGAAGCCTTGCAGGTTTCTACTAGGCCAAAACCAACGATGCAGTTTCACACTGTGTCTCTCAGATTTGGGTGTAGATCTCTTGGTCATGCTATTCTCTTACCTGAAATATTCTCCCCTCTAACCCCCACCCTCTGTCAGGCTAATTCGTTTTGATCCTGTGAGAATTATAGTAAATGTCACTTCTTCAGGGAAGACTTGCCTGACTACCGCAGGGAACTCTGTTTTATGGTCTCATTGCGTACCTGGAAAACTCTTCGCTGCTATCCCGGAAATATTTGCGACAGCTCTGCCTTACAGAAGAATTCCCCTTCATAAATTTAGAAGAAATGAGGAAATACAAAATGACCATTAGAATGATGGTCAGATCTCTGCAGCCAAGAGCCGCCCACAGATATTAAACTTAGTGGGCAGAGTGGCTAAAATTAACAACTCAGGAAACAACACATGTTGGCGAGGATGTGGGGACAGGGGAACCCTCCTACACTGTTGGTGGGAAAGCAAGCTGGTGCAGCCATTCTGGAAAACAGTATGGAGAGTCCTCAAAAAGTTGAAAACAGAGCTACCCTAAAACCCAGAAATTACACTACTGGGTATTTATCCCAAAGACACAAATGTAGTGATCCGAAGGGGCACATGCATCCAAATGTTTATAAGCAACAATGTCCACAATAGCCAGACTATGGAAAGAGTCCAGATGTCCATCAGCAGATGAATGGATAAAGAAGATGTGGTATATATATATATATATATATATATATACAATGTAATGCTACTCAGCCATCAAAAAAACACCTTGCCATTTGCAACAATGTAGATGGAACTAGAGAGTATTAGGGAGAAAGATTTCACTCTTGTGTGGAATTTAAGAAACAAAACAGCTGAATATAGGGGAAGGGAAGAAAAAATAAAATGAGGAAAACAGAGAGGGAGGCAAACCACAACAGAATTTTTTTAAAGATTTTATTTATTTATTTATTTGACAGAGAGAAACACAGCGAGAGAGGGAACACAAGCAGGGGGAGTGAGAGAGTGAGAAGCAGGCTTCCCGCCGAGCAGGGAGCCCGATGTGGGGCTCGATCCCGGGTCTCCGGGATCATGACCTGAGCCGAAGGCAGTCGCTTAACCAACTGAGCCACCCAGGCGCCCTGAGATTTTATTTATTTATTTGAAAGAGAAAGAGCGTGAGCAGGGTGAGGAGCTGAGGGAGAAGCAGACTCCCTGCTGAGCAGGGAGCCCAATGTGGGCCTCCATCCCAGGACTCTGGGATTATGACCTGAGCCGAAGGCAGGCGCTTAACTGATTGAGCCACACAGGTGCCCACCATAAAAGACTTTTAACTATAGGAAGCAAACTGAGGGAGCAGGGGGGATGGGCATTAAGGAGGGCACGTGATGTGGTGAGCACTGGGTGTCATATTGTAACTGATAAATCACTGAATTCTACCCCTGAAACTAATAGTACACTATGTGTTAATCAATTGATTTTAAATGAAAGAAAAGAAAAGGAAAAAAATTGACATAGTGGGCAAAAGTTTGAGGAAACATGATATTTGCATAGTCTCAAAATATTCTCCCCCCAATTTTTATTAACGACAAAAGGGCAAATAATAACTTTGGAGTGGACAGACCTGGCAGGTTTCATCTTAGGCTGAGTGACCAAGATAACATCTCCAGTAGTAAGACGTAGTGGCTTCATGTACTTTCTGATACCATGCACTGAAATGACATGGTACTTCTGTGGCATCCTTGCTGATAAGGCATAACCTCAGTCTCATCATGAAAAAAAACATTAGACAAACCCAAATCAAGGGATCTTCTACAAAGTAAGTGACCAGTATTCTTAAAAGGTCTCAAGGTCTCCAAAGACTGAAGAATCATCACAAATTGGAGGACACTAGGGGAACCTGACAACTAAATGTAATATGAGACACTGGGTGAGATCCTGGAGCAGGAGAAATATATACAAGTGGAAAAGGAAGTCCGTACTGAGTAATCCTGCACCAACGTGAATTTCTTGGTTTTCAGAACTAGAATACAGTTGTGGGAGATGTTAATGTCTGGGGAAGCTGGGTGAAGGATATATGAGAACTCTGCATCATGTTTGCAATTCCTCAGTAAGTAGGAAAGGTCTTAAAATAAAAAAAAAAAAATCAAAGAAATGTTTGTGTAATTACTTGCTCAATGCCTGTGTCCCCTGCTAGCCTCTAAATTTCACAAGGACAGAGACTGTGAGTGACTACGCTGTCTTTTCATCATCTCATCTTGGGTTTCCTTAAAACATCTGACTTGTAGTGGATATTCAGTAAGTACGTGCTAAGTAAACAGACTCAGAGCGACCAACATAGAAAAAGAAAAAGGGCACAATTACTGAGCGGAAGACATAGGGCACCAGCCATTACATACAGCATGCCAATATTCAGATAAATGAAGAGACTGATGTTTTACAAGCCAATGTTAACTATAGTTGTCTCGGAAGATAAAGTTATGGGGAATTGTTCTTTCTTCTTTTTCCTTTGTTGTTTGCTAAGCATATGTAAAGGTTCACAAACTGCTTGATGGGCAGGAAATGAAGTATGTGTGCACGCAAACATACAATCACATCTGAGAAAGCCACAAGCATCACATCTGACAGCCAGGGAGGAGACCTCTAGAGCCAGGGAGAAGATGAGCGGACCTCAGCCCTGGGCAGTGGTGGCAACAAGATGACCTACACCCCCCCACACACCCCCCACCCCGTGCTTCTCAGCTTCTCCATTCCTCCAGCCAGCATGCTCTGAGCAAAGCTTTTGAACTAAGGTGTTCATTTCCTAGGGCTGCTGTAACAAATTGTCACAAACTAACAATCGCAGAAATTTATTCTCTCACTCTCCTGGAGGCTAGAAGTCTGAAATCAAGGTGTCTGCACCATGCTCCTTCCAAAGGCAGGAGGAGACAATGCTTTTGCTTCTTCTTAGCTGCTGGTGACTCCTTGCAATCCTTGCCCTTCCCTTGGTTTATAGCTGTATCACTCCCTCCCCCCAATCTCTGCCCCTGGCCTTCTCCCCTGTGTCCCCTCTGTGTCTCTGTATCCCGATATCCCTCTTCCTTCTCTTATTAAGACATCAGCCACTGGATATAGGGCTCACTCTGGGCCAATGATATATCTTAACTTGACTATATCAGCAAAGATCCTATTTCCAAATAAGGTCACATTTACAGGTGCTGGGTGTTAAGACTTGAACTGATCTTTTTGGGACACACGATTCAACCCACTATAACTAGGAACTGCCCTGGACCAGTGATAGATATCACTGTGCCACACTCCACAGCTCACAGTTCTGAGAGTCAGTTTGGGCTGGGATCAGCTGGGAGATTCTTCTGTTAGTCTCCCCAGAATCATTAGTGTGGCTACAGTCTTCTAGGGCCACTGCTGGGGCTGGCGGGTCCAAGAAGACCTTATTCATGGCTGCCTCTTGGTCACCTGGTCTCTAGCTCTCCAGCGGCCTAGCCCGAGCATGTTCCCATGCAGATTGGCGGATTCGAAAAGGACAAGAGCAAAGACTGCAGGGCCTCTTGAGGTCTAGGTTGCTGCATCCTAGCAGTCAAAGCAGGTCACAGGCAAGCCCAGATTCAGAGGTGGGGCAGCAGACTCCAGCCCTTTGTGGAAGAAGCAGCAGAGTCATGCTCTAAGGGGCATGCATGTAAGGGTGGGAGGAGTTACTGAACCCATTTTGCAAATAGCCTCAACCACAAGCCCCAAGCTCTGGGAGGGAGAGATGAATGCGTGTAGTCTGGCCCTCCAGAAACAAGAATAACCTGGCCGAAAATGCACTGGAGAAAGTCTGTGTGTTAGAACAAAGGCAGTGCATCCCCTGGTGCAGGGAGTGAGTAGGAGGTGCTAACTAAGCAGCCCCCTGGCCCACCAAATCCCAGGTCAAGGAACTCTCATATCTATCTGCTTCTGAACAATGCCCCATGCCTTGAGCCCTTTATGGCTCACCACAAGCTCAGATCATCACCGGAAATCATGGTCTAACCCCACATCAAGGATGGCATGATCTCAAATCCTCAAAGAAGCAGCTATGTCCTCATATGCAAAGTTGATGAAGGCAAGAGAAGGTTGTCCAACAGAAATTGGCTGGAGCTGAATCTTGGAAGAGTATCCTCTTCCCTCCTTTGCAGGCCAACGCTTGCCCTTTCCTCCAGGCTGCCCATGAGAGGTCTAGCTGCCCACATCTGTGTGGAAGGAGAGCCTCCATGGACACAAATGTCATCTCCTATATGGACGTAGAATCCTGGCTGCTTTTATTTATGGAGTGACTTTGAGCTTCTTTCCTCATCTGTGAAATGTGGGGTGATTGGAGTTTGGGAACAGTTGATGAGAATGATTCGCAAACAGCCCAGAAGCTGTACCGTTGACTAGGAGGACACAAACTGCTCTTGGCTCAGTCAGTCAGTCATGCAATGTTTGACTTTATTTTGTCTGCCCAGAGTGGCTCCTTCCTCCTAGGATCTGCTCTTGACTTTTCTCCAACCACCGGCTCTGAACAGGAACTCCCATCTTCCTCGATGCCATCCTCCTACTTACTGCTTCAAGGATGGGCAACTGGCTCAAGCGGGGCCAGTCAGCATTCTGCCCTGGGGGGGTTTTAATGTGAGAATGTGGAGGTGGCCCAGTTCCCCCAAAAGTTTGGAGCCAGAAAGTTCTGGAGTCATTGGTGGGCATGCCCCTCACCACAGGGAAGAAGCAGACTAGAAATGCAAGAGAATCCTGGAGCTCTGCCCATTGTTGGTTCCAGTTCTCTCTGAGACCCACCTGCACCCTCCTCTTGCTGCAGTTATGAGACTTTCCCCCCAGGAGATTTCCTGTCTAAACTTGTAACCAAAAGAATCTTGACTAAGAGTTGATTTGTTCAGTGTTTATTGAGCAATTCCCTTTGTCAGACCCTGGAGATACAACAGAGAAGACCTGGGTCGTTGGACCGTCTCCTCTGGGAGACCATAGTCCAAAAGGGGAGGGGCTGGTGCAGGAGAGAACAGGCATTATCATGGGCTGCCACCAAGCAGCTATGCTCCGCTTTGCCTGGGGGACATGCCTACCCTGGGCCTTAGGTCTCTCGGTGAGTCTCCTTGATGATGGAGGAGGATGAAGAGGACACGGGGGACGTTTGCCCAACGGGAGAGTTCACAGGGTGTATAAAGACCTAGGATGTGGATCAACACGGACCCTCTGGGAAATAGAGGTGTTTCCTTGGGCTCTGGTGGAGAAGGAGGCAGGGTCAGATTGGAAGGGCCTGGTGGACCAGGCTTGGGAGCACCACTGGCAGGGGCAGCTGCTGAGGAGCTGGGTGCCTCTAGGCTCATCCTTAGCTTGTGCGAGATGCACACAGTGAGGCCAGGGGCCGGCAGGACCGCTCACAGGGTATTAGGGCAATTTCTCAGCTCCCACTTACAGTCTCCACCCCGCGGCTTGGCACATACATCTGGAGGTGGCCGGGAAGCGGCAATGGAGTTCGGCCGTGCAGACAAGCTCAGGCTGCGCAGCACCCTCGTTCCCAGGGCCCTGTTATCAGGCAACGGGGGCCAGCCCTCCTGTACATCCCGACCCCACACAGCAATAGGCACGGGCCAGCAGTCTCGTTAAGGTGGTCTGGGTTTGCTGTAGGTACCGTGCCGTCTGCTCCCAGGAAAGCCTGGAGCAGACTGCCCTGGTCACAAACACAGCTGCTTTCCGACTTCAGCAACAATAAGACAGCCCTTTGCTTCACATGGAAGGGAGGCAGGGGATGCAGCGGGGAGGACCTCTCTGCAGGACCCTCAGCTGCATAGGACCAGAGGGGTGGTCTTCTGGTCCCAGAGCCCTTCTTTGCAACTCAGCACACCAAGCAAAAAGGCCTTCACTCCTGGGGCAACAGAGAGGTCAGCCCACCTGGAGCCCATGATGTGGTTGCAAGAACAGGTGGTCAACGGGACTATCTGGACACACATGCCTGGAGCTGCGATCAGGGATCAGTGAACATCACTGGGCAGAGAGAGTATGAGCAGATGGAGGGCAGAGGTTGTGAGGGCTCAGATACGTCCTCTGGACCTTCTGCCCCGTTTGTCCCCCTTAGCTCCCACAGCACCCCATTCAACCTCCTATGGTGACAGGTATGTCTGATGCTGTAAATTGTTGGCCCACCAGGCTGGGAGAGCCCTGAGGGCAGGGCCTGCTCTTCACATGGCAGCCCTGGCTCTAGCCTAGGCTTGGCATGCGCCTTGCGGCTGGGAGTCGGGGTTCTCAGGGAATAATGACACCTCAGAAGCTCTCACAAGAAACTTAGGAGAACCAGCAGCAGGTACTGGGCTAGCACAGCTCCAGAGACTGGAGGGCAGAGTCTCAGACAAGAGAGAGAGGTCATGCAGTGGATTCAGATCCAGAATGGTTGACGGAGATCAGCCCTGGGACAAGCAAGTACAGGCTGTCCCCAGGAGGGTCCCATCAGAAGACACCCGGGGCAGGGAGGACAGAGATGCAGGGAGATGATTCTGTGGGAGGGAGCTCTGCAGGGGCAGAGGGGATCCACAGGTGAGGGTGTTCAGGGCAGAAAATAGGAACCCAGGGGCCAGGGCCCCCGTAGAAGAGCCCTAATGTGACAACATGAAAGATGTCAGTCCTGGCCAGGACCTCTTCCTAACACCCATGATGATCAAGGCCCCAGAGTGAACCCCAGATGCAGGGCAGCCTGGAACCCATACTTAGGGAGGCTGAGGAAGCTGGATCCTGGTAGAGCCAGGTGGCCCATGTGCTGGGACGGGTGAGCACACTGGGGAGCCTGCAGGCTGAGGAGGGAGTTGCTGGGGAGGGAGCAGGGAGGCACTGTTATCGCAGGATCCACAGTGACCTGGTTAAGAGTAACATCTGAGGCCACTGGGCAGTGCACTGAGCGGGAGCTGTGGGGCTGCGGGAAGGAAGCAGATGGGGTCAGAGCCCCTCTGCTCCCGGAGCAGGTGGAGGGTGAGCTGGACTTAGTGGGTGCTGGGTGGCCTCCGAGTCCCAAGTACTGGAGCAGAGAGAAACAGAAAGTGATTTGCCAGACGGGAAGAGCAAGAGGGAGGCCGGAGAAGGAGCACTGGGACCACAGCCCAGAGGGCCTCCCAGGCTGAGGCCAGACACCAGAGACTAAGCTTGCCAGGAGGACACCAGGGAAGGACTAGAAGCAGGCGGCGGTGAAGGCAGTCTTGCATTTTAGGAGAGCTGGAAACTCACGCTATCAGCCCCTACCATCCCCACCCCGGGGCCCGCGGCACTAGGCACCATGGTGTTTCTTAGGCACTCTGGCCTCTAGTTGCCAATAGTGACCTAGGGGAGGTAGCCATGGCCCAGGGAGGCAAGTTGCCCACAGGCAGCTCTGCCCCTGCAGGCACCCACCCAGCAGCTTCCCTACGGGGCAGTGACCGCGGGAGGGATCCGGCCCAGGCTCACCCAGACCCTGGGCATGGAATGAAGCATGACTTTCAGGCCTCAGGGCCTCCCCCAGAATGAAGTCCCCTTTAACAACTGCTCACTGGCTTCTTGAGGCACTAGGCCCGGCCTGTAAGTTTACCCCATCCTGCTTCTCTGCACCCCGGCTTCCCATTGGGCAGGTCTGGTTGAGTTAGAAGGCCCTGCCCTCACCTGCATCAGTCAGTGGGGCTGCCTGCCTCCCGCTTCAGGATTAAGGAGGGGCCGGCAGGGCCTTGAATCCCCACCAGCTCCCTAGGGCTCCCTGATCCCATCACCCGTCCCGCAGTGTGGGCTCGGTTGAGCTTCTGAGCACCGTTCTCTCCCATTTCTACCACGGCTCAGCATCTGCTACGGATGCCAAGCTCTCCGGACCCACCTCAGCTGAAGACCACACCACTGCCCCTTTGCACAGCCCTGGATAACAGAAACCAGAAGATGCTCGGGGCAGTGTTGGAGGGATCCCTAGCCCCTCCGCATCGCACAGCTATCTGCCCCCCACCCTACTTGCTCCCTATGACCAGGCCGAGTCACAGTCTGAGGCATTTCCTCCATGCCCCTGGGAAGGGGATTTTCACCATGTGGGACTGACGTGGGGACAGGTGATTCACCCCTTTCAACAGCAAAAGGATGACACGGTCTACAGCTCCCTGCAGGAAGAAGAGAAGAAGGGAGAGGGAGACCAGGAAAGAGCTCAGCGGGTATAAGAGGGAACAGGGAGTCACATGACCAAGCACCATTTTCAGTACCTCTTCTAATACTGAACCAGGTGCGGATGGCGTAGCAGGCCTGCCTTGGAGGAACTGGCTAGAAGCAGATGATAAAACACTCACAGCACGTGGAATAGGTGTTCCTGAAGTAGGAAGAAGAGGTCCTGTAGGAACTCAGAGCAGAGATCCCTGGCCTGGGAGGAGTCAGAAAACCTCATGGAGGAAGAACATCTCTGTTCAGGCCAAGAGGCTGAGCTGGCCAGTTAATGATGGGGAGTGAGAATGGAAGACAGATGACCAGAGTGAAGGCAGGGAGAACAAGGCGTGGGGAAGACAAGGAAGACATTCCGTGTACTAGAGAGAGTAGGGCCAAGACAGCATAAGCCCCAGGAAACCCCTGCTGCCTGGAAGGGGGCTTTTTGGTCAGATGGCCATTGGGTAATTTGGGGAGGATGGTTTCTGCTAGGGCTCCTGGCCATGCTCCCCAGGATCATGCCCTTCAGAGTCCTTGCTCCTGCTCCCATCCCACGAGTCCTGGAGCATAACTCCAAGGCTAGGACCCCAGGAGTGTTCTATAATATCTTCCTGGGACCCCCAGCCAAAACTGCATTTGCTTTCCTGGGCCACATAAGGGGCTAATTTTGCAAATAGGCAACCTGAAGTTCAGAACCTCCAAGGATGTGCATATCAGGCACAGAGACGGTCCAAGCCTGTCTGAAGCCAGAGCTCCGGGCAATGTCATATGTGTCCCACTTGGGTCACACACATACACAGCAGGTTCCCTGCTCAGGTAAACTTGGGAGGTAGGTCAAACTCAAACAAGGACTTTCAGAGTCTTCAGTGTACTAACCAGTGTTGAGGGATATATGGCATGGAGAGTTTCCCAAATGTGTTTGGCCATGGAATCCTTCTGGGGACAGGAACCCCCCCTGGGGCCTACTGTTCTGGATGGTAGAGTGAGAGATGGAACTTTGGAAGCCTCCCTGCTTACACTTTGTGCACACTCACCACAGCGCTGTTCTTGCATTTGGGAGGGCTGATTCACTGGGGGCGGTTTACATGAGCTTGGGTAGAGCAGAATGGAGAGGCCAGGCTCCCCCGACCCCAGCCTTCACGAGAGCCCTCTCCACTCTAGGAAAATTGCTTGTGGCCTTGGATCACCTGTCCATGGGTCAGGAAGGGACAACCCTCGGCAAAAGAGCCATTCCAGGTCACCAAAAGCACCCACATGTTTGGGGCGTGCTTCCAGGAAGTGGTGACATTTTCTCCATGAAGCATGAGTGGGAGAAGAGCGAAGGTGCAAGGGAAGAAGCCACATTACAAGCAGCACCATGGGGACCAGTGCTGGGAGGGGCCAGGAAAGGGAGCTAATGCTGGTAGTGGAATCTCTGAAAGTTCTCCAAAAGGGATTTGGACTTTAATCTAGAGCTGTCAGAACCAAAGAAGTTGTTTGAGACAACCTGAGCGACTTGATCAACCCACAAATAATTCCAGCCTAAATTGTCCTTGATAATTCCTTCTGCCCTGTGAGCCCCCAGGACCTGCCCCCACCTCTACACTACGTGACCTCCGTGGTTGCCTGTGACCTCCCAACTCACCCCAGTTGGATGTGTCCGTCTGACCCAGCCCGTACCACTGCTTACCTCCTCCTCCCTCCTGCATCTCCTTGGCCTGGTGTCTTCCCTTGGTCCCCTACAGATGGCTTCACATTGCCCCAACCGAGACCCTTGCACGGGCTGCCTCCAGGGTTCATCCCTTTGGAACAGCCTCCTGGGGGGCATTTGCAGCAACCATCTCCCTGTTCATTCGGTGCGGCCCCCAACAACTTTAAAGAAGGGTAGTGACTTTGGGGATACCAAGCAATGTCCAGGCAACAAGAAAATGCCAGCGGTGGCCCCCTTACTCCAGACAACACAGGAAATAGTCCTCTCTCCTCAGCCCTGTCTGCTCTCCTTCTCAGGTTTTCTGGACCTGTCTCTGGCTTTCTGGGAAAGGGGCACAGCCCTCATGGTCAGCCTGCCCAGGATTTTGGACACTTGTTTCCCTTGCAATTGGCAGATGTCAAAAGCCATCTGGGTGAGGGTGGGGGAGGAGAGGGTAGAGAAAAGAAGAAATGGGTCTGACTGGGCGCATCAGACTGTAGTGGCCTGTTGCCCCCACCCCATCCTTGGAATTGTTAAGGATCCAGATGGCTGGGTTAAGACTGCTTTCCCCCCTGCCTTCGGAGCAGGACTGGGACTAGGGCATAGGGCTGGCTGCCTCCAGGGCTCTGACAGACACATCCTTTCTTTCCTGGGTTAGTCCTTCCATGCAGTGTCCTTCTATTTCAGAGAGATGGCTATTCCCATCTCTACTGGGATCCTGGGGACAGGATCTTTTCACACAAGCCACTCTTCCCTTGGGATTCTCTCCCCTTGGCTTCCATGAAGGGACAGAAGCCTTAGAAGCTCTTGAATCTGCTGACTGATTCTATGCTGGCCTGTTACGTATTTTTATAATTGTTCTAAAATCCCATTATCTCAGCCTTCTGAACAGGCTCAATGACTCATCCTGGCTAAATCCATGACTGGCCACCAGTAGGTCCCCTGCTGCCCTCACTCACAGGTATGACAGAGAGCCTAGGGCAGTGGAAGAGATTTTTGGGTCTTCCACATACTCTCTCCTCCTGAGGCCCAGGCCATGGGAAAAACACAATGACAACCAAATTAGAAAGGAACGGTCTTGACCGCATTGGATAATTGTCCATACTGAGTGGTGTTTCAAAGAAAAACAAAAGTAAAATTATAGGGTTGATGAGCTGGGAGGAGCCCAGAGGTAATGCTGCTCCTTCTCTCTAGTCAACACTTACCACATTAGTAATTTCACACTTCTCTGTGTTATTACTTGCTTAATTCACTCAACAAATAATTTACTGAGCACTCACGACAAGCCAGGCACTATTCCAGGTGTAGTCTGGGCTCCATTAGTGACAAAACAAAGATGCTACCCTCTGGGTGCTTACGTTCCAGGGGAGGAGAGGGAGGGACAGACAACAGGAAATGATATTCACATGAAATGAAAGGACAGAAAGCCGAAGGTGCAAGTGCTAGGGCAAACATTCAGGAGAGCAGGGCAAGCAGTGCTGGGCCGGGGGCAAGTTGCAGTTTTCAACAGAGTTAGCCGAGGGGACCCCTGGGGGAGCGTGGCAGCAGAAGGCCTGAAAAGGCAGGAGGCCAAGTGGCTAGAGCAGAGGGAGCAGAGGGGAGGGCGGCAGAACAAGAAAGGGATCACATAGGGCCTGGTTCACTGCCACGACTCCAGTTTTATGAAGATGAAAGGCAGAGCCCTGCAGAAAAGCATAGTGACGGGATGGGACTTCAGGCCTGTCGGAAGCCCAAGAAGGCAGGGTCGGTCTGCAACCACCAAAGCTCAATAAATAGGAAATCCCAGTGAAATGAATGAATGGATGGCTGGATGGATCCAAGACGGAGATTATGCCCATACCTTCCCAGAGAGATAGAACCGTGAATACTTCAAGACATACATATTTCCAATCTGGTCATTATACTTGGATCAGATGTATCTCTCAGGGAGTCCTCATACCCAGACCCCTCCCCACACCACATCCTGATGCCCAGTTTGGGTGGGGCCCAGCATGAGGATGTGAGTCTCACAAAAACCATCATGAGAAACATCAATGTAGACATTCCCAGATACTTCCAAATACTTAGCACCTGGCATCATATCACGCCCCAAGGCACACATTAAATGAATGAATGAATGTTTGTTGACTGACTTCATGGGTGTCTTAAGTGCACGAAGAGAGCTAATTAATTGCCCTTTTCCATTTTCAACTCAGATGTTTGGAATTGTGTAAATAAAGATCTTTCTAGAGAATGAGAAGCCAAAGGCCATTGCTATCCGCTTCTCCCTCCCCCATCCCCCCAAACATGCTGTCCCACTACCTCTTCTCTGGGGCTCTTCCCTTCACTGGCTTCCATTTGATGTGTCCTAAGTGAGGGGGAGCGCACAGGGTTGGGGGGGCTATCCTTAGAGGATCGCAGGGATTCTGGAAGCAGATTGCCTTTCATAACCCAGTGTGTTTACAGGCGGGGCTTCTCTGTGGATGAGAGGTTTGTTGGGGAATTAAACTTGCCTAGACAGCCCCACGCTCCCAAAGGAAGAGGGTGCTGGGCCTGGGCAGCGGAGGGGCAGGGCCGGTGGAGGCTTGGAGAGAGGCAGCCATTTACTTCCCTTTCCTCGCACAAAGGGTCCACCCACATTCCTGGGACAGGCACAGATTCTTCCTGCAGGAAATGCTGGGGCTATGAGGACAGTCCTATCCGCCCCTTCCCTTTTTGCTTCTCCGCATCTCAGCCAGCTGCCTCCCTCTGGGGCCTGGGGCCTCCTCTCAGGGCGTCTGGGTCTCACAGATTCCTGGCCTCTTGCTTGCAGGTGTTGGCTGCCAGAAATTTTTGCATGTAAACAGTAAAGGGCCCCTTATTATCTTGACATACTTGGAATAAGTATGGCCATTTTTTTTTTCTCTTCCCAGAATTCAAAAAAGGCCAGAAATTCCACAAGGCTCTGACTCAACTCTATTTTCTCCTTCCGCTTGCTTTCCCACCTCTACCCTCATGACCTTGAAAGAGCAGCCCAAGGGCCTGCACTCTGCCTCTCTGTGAGGTTGTTGCTACACGTGGTGGCCCGAAGTCTTCCCCTAATCCAAGCACCCACTTTGCCCCACTGAGGCAGCAGCTCTGACCCACAGGAGAGCAGGTGGTGATGAGTTAAGGGCCCAGCACTGAAGCCAGGCAGCCTGTGTTTGGATTCTGACTCCTCCACTTACCGGCTGTGCAGCAAACAAGTTCTGTCTCTGCACGGGAGCTTCCCCGTGTCTAAGATGGGTGTGTCAATAGTTTCTTTCTCTCCTCCCAACTGTGAAGATTAAGTGAGATAACGCACAAAGAACAAATCGCAAACAATAGCTCTAACTCCTGTATTCTCATTAGCATTGAGCACCTGTCTTACACCTACTCCTGTAGAAGGTTCCAGGCCCTCAGAGGCCACCTCATCAAAGAGATAGTAGAGGAAACAGAAGCTTTGGGCTACACAGGATAAAATAGTGTTTTAGACCAAAGGAAAGGCAGGAGTAACACTTCACATGGAGATTGATTTCACGGAGGAAAGAGACCCTTGCAAAGGTTTTGAAGGTTGAATAGGAGTCCTTTAGACAGACGAAGGGGAAAGGACATTATAGGCAGAGGAGACAGCACATCTCAAGACTCAGAGGTCCAGCCAGCAAGCTGGGTTTGGAGGTCCAGGGTGCAGGTATCTAAAAGGGGAAGAGGACCCCTAAAACAAATAACATATTATATGTTAATAATAATAATAAATCTTGGGGGAAAAAAGGGGGAAGAGGACGAGGGTGACTTGGAAGCTCTCAAGACCAACAGAGTCCCATCCTAGAAGGCCTTGGAGACCTTGCCAAGGAGAAGTCTAAACTTTTCCTTAGAGGCCCTGCTCTATAACGCAAGGTTTCCTTTTAGGTAACTCTCTGGGTGTAGTAGGAGGGGTCAGGGGGCAGACACTGGAAAAGACAGAGGCTGGATCAGAGCTAGAAGATGGATGCTAGAGGGTAGGGCAGTGTCCCCCAAGCTTCAGTCATTCCCAATCCCAACTATTATTTACGTAGTATTTCCCTTTACATCAGCTCATTCTTTAACTCTTACTGTGTCTCTTCTATTGAGCCATTATAACCACTGCTCTATTTGTTTCCTAACATATATGTAAATTCTACACTCTTAAAGTGAAAAATGCACTTGCCACTGGAAATCACCTCTTGCCCCCCCACAAGGGTACCGGCCTCAGGCTTTGGGAGCCATCAGTCCTGCTGCAACTCCTGCTAGAGGGCAGAGGACCTGAGGCCAGGCCATGGCAGAAGGAATGGGAGAAGGGGCTGCTCCGTGTGCTGCCAGCCATCAGCTCCCCAAACCCCTGTTTCAACGTCTAGGGCTTAGGGGGCTGGAGAGTGCGCACCCTGGCGGCTTCCCAGGGAAACGAACACCAGATAAGCCTCCCTGCCTCGCTTGTAGCCTGTGGACTGTGGTTGCCATTCACTTCCATGGCCTCCAGCTGAACTGGAAACAGACAGGCAAACAGGCTTCCCTGAGAGGGGCAGAGATTTAAGCAGACCCAAGGATGACTCAGTTGTGGAATCCTTTGTGGGCAACTGCTTTGTGCTATATTAGTGAAAAATATGCAGGGGGAGGGAGAGAGAGGAGGAAGATAGGAAGGCAAGAAGGCACACATCATCTGCTTTATCCTTCCAAGAATCTGGTAAGGCAGGAATCATTGAACCCATTTTACAGATGAGGAACCAATCTCAGAGATGTTAAGCTACTCCCCAAGGTCATTTCTAGTAAGAAATACAACTAAGCTACTAGTCTAGATCTGCTGACTTTAAGGCCACCACTTTCTTTTAAAAGCAGAAGGTCGGGGGGCTCCTGGGTGGCTCAGTTGGTTAAGCGACTGCCTTCGGCTCAGGTCATGATCCCAGAGACCCGGGATCGAGTCCCACATCGGGATCCCTGCTCAGTAGGAAGCCTGCTTCTCCCTCTCTCACTCCCCTTGCTTGTGTTCCCTCTCTGGCTGTGTTTCTCTCTGTCAAATAAATAAAATCTTAAAAAAAAAAAAAAAAAAAAAAAAAGGCAGAAGGTCCGGAATCACACCTGGTAGTGTAGCAATTGTTATTTTTCAAAATCCCCATTCAGTCTTCTCTTGTTCATGTTAAAAAAATGTGCACATCTTCTTTTCTTCACCTGGCATTACATCTATAATATTGCTAAATAGTCTTTACAATAATCACTTTTACATAATATTCCACCCAGTGCACATACCATGATTCACTGAGCCATCACTGAACATTTAGGTGGTTTCAATGTCTCCGGATTATAAATCCTCCCTACCCCCACCCCTCCCAAGTCAGGCTCCCCTAGGATGAGTCAGGGCTCCCACCTGCCCTACATCTGGAAGCTTATGTAGGTCACTGGAGTGGTGCAGCCAAACATTCCAGTGTCTCTCAGAAGGTGAGATCTACTGAGAAAGTTCTGTCCTCTGCCCTCACCTGACACTCTGCCAACTGCGCCCCATCCACTCAGGTGACAAAACCAGAGGAAGTGTGCACTCGGTGGGGAGGACAAAGGCTGGCTTCAGTGAGCCCTTGCTACTGGTGAAGGCAGCCGCAGGCCCAGACATCTCAGGAGCCAAAAGGTATGCCCACAACCCCAGAATGGTCAGCAATGATCCAAGCACTGAGATAGGAGCCAGACCCCTGCTAAGGACTTGGGGCTTTGCTTGGTCCCCTCCAGAGAGTTCTCAGCTCTCTGCCCCTCAGGGAACACAGCCACGTGCCAAAGTGGCTTCCCAGCCGTTCTAAGACACACTTGAGCATCAGAAACACTCCTGCCAGCAGGCATGCAAAACCGCCTAAGGTGAATGGCGGAAGATCACATTTTCAGGATGCTTCTCTGTTTTATCTGTTTGCAAAGCAGTTATTTGGGGAGGTTGGGCTCAGAACTGCTTCGTGGTTGCCGGTCCCTGGGGGAATGGTTCGAATTCTTCACATAGTTGGAGGGCCGTGAGGCAACGGAGAGGACTCCTCAGAGGCCTCTCCCAATCCAGGAAGATGAGCCACTGCCTCGGCATCTTCTCTCCTTGGACTGGTTCTGGTGTGGGACATGCTGGACGTTCTTTCCAAGAAGGCAGGGTGGTGGGAAGTCTCTAGAGGGGCTATTTGGAGGAGAGTCATTGCATTACTTATGCAAGCCCAGGACAGAGAGTGCTTCCAGAGGTCATGTTCTCCATGCCCCTGCCCAGCACAGCACACCCAGTGCCTGCAGAGTTGGCCTTTGCAGATGCCCACGAAGCATTAGTGACAGTGGCTTTCTCGAGCCATCGGAATTTCTGATGTTGCTGGCTTTTTTTCCTTTTAATAAAAAAGCACGTAACCTTTTAAAACAAAATCAATAAAGTTTTTTTTAGTAAATTTTTTAGGGGACGCTGGGTGGCTCAGTTGGTTAAGCAACTGCCTTCGGCTCAGGTCATGATCCTGGAGACCCGGCATCGAGCCCCCACATCGGGCTCCCTGCTCGGCGGGAAGCCTGCTTCTCCCTCTGTCACTCCCCTTGCTTGTGTTCCCTCTCTAGCTGTGTTTCTCTCTGTCAAATAAATAAATAAAATCTTTAAAAAAATAAAAAATAAAATAAAATAAATTTTTTAAAAAGGCCTCAGAGTCAGGGCATTTCATCTGTTGCCTTGATTGTAAGTCCCGGGGTGCAGGAATCTTTCTTGTCAGGAAATCATGTCACCCTGATCTACCCTTTCCTGCAGACATTTGGATACCCTGACAAGCTGCTGGGAGGAAGTGGAGGTTGTAACCTCCTTGGTCAACCTGCGGCGGGTGCACCTTCTTCGCTGGCATGCTGGCCGGCGGCCAACAGCCACACCTCCAGAATTCTCTGAGATGAGGAGCCACATGTCTGAGACCTCTCAACGGAGAGAGCCTCAAATGCTGGCTGGACTTGATTCCTACACTGCTCACTGCCCGGAAACACAGGGAGAGAAATTCCCCTTCCGGTACCAGGTCCCGGCTCAGCTCGGGGGTGGAGATGTGTCCTCAGGAAGCTTGGCCCCGGGGCCGCTGCAAATGGCTCTGTCCTGGTTTATGGGCCCTTTGAACGGCCATGACTTTCACTGCTTCCTTCGGAGCTTCGGGAAAGCACCAGAAGAGCTGCATGGATGGCAGAGGGGAGGCCAAGTGGCCTGTGGCCTGGTTGGCCACCCTGTGACTGCCTGACGAGGGACTGGCAGGGAAACCCTCCCAGGAGGCTGATGCCAGGTGTGTGGGTGGGATTGAAGAGCGGGCTGGGGCCCCTCCCTGGGGTGGCCACTGTCCAGGAGGAGAGAATGAAAGGCATGCCTCAGAAGTGCCAGAGTCCGACAGGTGTGTGTGCCCGAGGGTTACTGCCCTCCCTGTGCAGTGGAGGCTCCCAGCCCTGGCCCCATGTCACATGTCGCCTGGAGACCTTTCAAAACCCCCAGTGGCCAGGCTGTATTCCAGACCCAGTCAGTCAAACTGGAGGTAGGACTCCAGGATCAGTGTTTTTCTAGAGCTTCTGGGTAACTAAAATATTCAGCTAGGGTTGAGAACTAGTGCTTTAAAGAGGTATCTCATGCATGCCGGGCTCATCGAACAAAATAAACAGGGCTCCTCCTGAGTGATTCATGGGCCGCTTCTCCCTAGAGGCCTTCCTTGCTCTCTAGTCTCTCAAATTGCTACCATTCTTCCAAACTCACCCCAATCCCTCCCACCCCTGAGGCAAGCCCTTCCTGGCTGCAACAGCTACAGTGAGCACGTCCTCTGAGTCCTGAGGTCCTCTGTCCCCTAGGACCTCTGTCGTTTACCACGCACAGCCATCGGCTGACCAGCTGCCTTGTTTACAAACGAGGTAGCCTGTGCTATGGGGCAGGTACTCTGGGGGTCATGTTTCCTTGTAACCCACCGACCTATCACCTACCACCCCTCACTGCCCGTATGAGTTGATTCTTAAGTTTTGGGGGACTCATTTACATTCCACTGTATTTCAACATTTCAGGCAATCTTGCTGAGAGAGTTGAAAGAATGTCTGATACAAATTAATGGTTTTAATGTTGGTCATTGATTGTGGTCATGGAGGTCATGGAGGTGAGTATGATGGGCAGGAGGGGGTGGGAATGGCTGCAGGAAAAAAGGCCCCCAAAACGCCTCTTAGGCTGTCTTCCAGGAATGCCCACATAACCATATAACCCAGCTCTCATGTGGCCCAGTCTCTGCACCAAGCATCTTCAAAGCCATGGCATTTTCACAGAGTTCTGGGAAGGGATGGGGTGCTTTCTTTCTTTCTTCTTCTTTTTTTTTTTTTTTAAGATTTTATTTATTTATTTGATAGAGAGTGAGATCACAAGCAGGCAGAGAGAGAGAGGAGGAAGCAGGCTCCCTGCTGAGCAGAGAGCCCAATGCGGGCCTCGACCCCAGGACCCTGAGATCATGACCTGAGCCGAAGGCAGAGGCTTTAACCCACTGAGCCACCCAGGCGCCCGGGATGGGGTACTTTCTAATGAAGAGCTCTTGGAAAACTTATTGCAGTTTCTTAAGGAAACTTGAAGAACTAAGCCCACGCTTTTACTTTCCTCTCTCCCTCCCCCCATCCCTGCCCTGTACATCACATCTGAGGAGCTGATATACCACCAAGTGAGGAGTAGAGAGAAACAGGAAGGGTGGTCCAGGCAGAGACTAGCAAAGGGCACAGTGCTTACTGGATTCTCAGGACAGCCAGTGATCTTGTGAGTGTGGCGGGAAGAGAGTGAAGGATGGGGGTGAAGAAAACGAGGCAGAAAAGGAGGGCCACACCAGTGTAGAAAGGGCCTTGAGTCACAGGCGAGGGGGGTGGACTCAAGAATTCACCATTCAAAACATAAGACCAAGAGGCAGTATGATGGGTTCCCTCTGGTAACACGTCAGAGTGGGCATTGGTCAGAGCACAAGAGCAGATGACCGGGCCCGAGGGAGGCTGTGGGCAAGGGCTGGCACAGTCAGGTGCCCCTGTGGCTTCCAGGGAAGATCTTTCTGGGCCCCATGCCCTCGGGTGTGTTCTCAGGCCGGGGCCCAGCGTTGGAGGTGCTCCCACATACCTTACCCAAGAGATCCTTCCAGAGGTCCCGGCCTGCCTGCCAATCAGCCCCAGACTCAGACCATCTACACCACATGGCCCCTCCAGCCTCTGAGCTGAGATCAGAATTCCCCGAGATGCCGGCAGGGCCCCCCTCAGCTACCTCACTCTCAGGCCAACATTTCCACCTATGCCCAAGGCCACACACATTTGTAGTCACCACCACATAGAAAACAAACAAGCAGGTCTTTAGTTAGACTCAAATACTATGAAATATATTTAGTGACTATTTACAACAGAGGAATGGCTCCTTAATGTTAATTCTTACCAAAAGGTTTTAGGAGTCTGGGCGGCTTGCATTTTCCAGGAAGCTGGTGCTGAGAGGGAGTTAGAAGAGTTCAAATTGACTTATGGGGGGAGGAGTTAACCCCTGTGAAAGAAGAAGGAAAAAATGGAGTTGGAGCCTATAGACTGTGATGGGAAGTGACATGTCTGTCAGCCCTCCAGAGACAGCTAGAGAAATCTGGTGACGGTGGAGAGATGGAAACCGCTGGGCCCTTGTACAACCACCTCGCTCAATCACTGGCCAAGGCCACCCAAGAAGAACATAAGTCTGGTCTGAAAGCAAGTGGACCCTGCAGGAGCCCACAGTTGTAGGCTACAGGTGGCCATGCCCTTGCAGCTGGGCAGTCCTTGCTTACAGAGAAATCTTCCTGTCTCCCCACCTCTGGTCTGAATGGGCCACATGTGGTGTGTGTGATCCCTGTGCCCCATGTCCATAAGGGCTCCCCTTCACTCTCTCCATCCATCACCTTCTTTCCCTCCTGCCTCACTGGACGAAGGGCACCTCTCTCCAAGGATCCTGTCTGCCTTCTCCCTCCCCCTTCGTCCTAACACTGAAGCCCTTCCCTTCATTTATCCCCTCACAGTACTCTGCGCAAAACTCACTGCTACCTGGGGAAAGATCTGTGTAGCTTGAACCAGCAAGACTCATCTTCCTAAGGTAGAAAAGGCTCAACATAAGTCACAGATATAAGCAAACAGAAAAATGAGCAAAAGGTATGAATGGATGGCTTACGGAACAGGAAGTACAAATGGCTCCTGGGTGAAGAGATGTTAAACCTGACTCACTATAAAAGAAATTCAGGTAGGACTACACAGAGATAGCATTTTTCACCTATCAGATGGGCAAATATCAAAAGTTTGATTCAGCATAGTGTTGGCAGGGAAGCAAGCACACTCACAGGTGGGAATGTGAATCTGGTAAAGCTCATTGGAAGACAACTTAGCAATAGCCCTCTCACTTACAAATTCCCATGACCTTCAAAAGGCTATAAAAGGTAATATTTCTGAGAACGCACCGGAGCCAGAACACCATGGCCCAAATCCCAGCTGTCCAGGTCACCTGACAGCTCCCTGCCTCACTTTTTCTCATGGGATGATAGTAGGACCTTACCTCTGGAGACTCTTTTGAGGATTAGGATACATTAATTATTGTGCAGCACATACCGCAGTTCCTAGCTCTTAGTAAATGCCATGCAAATACTAACTATCATTATTATTCATGGATGGGCAATGCCACTGCTAGGAATGTTTCCCACAGACACACTTGTACATGTGCTAAGTGAGCGGACCATGTTATTCACTGCAGTACTGATATAACTGGGGAAAATGAAATGGTCCGGATCTCCATGAGGAGGCTAAATTAATTCTCTATAATGCAATACTATGTGGCTGCCAAACGGTGGCAAAGAAGCTCTTTAGCTCTGATCCGGTGTGTGCAGAATGCTACCATAAGTCTTTAAATAAGGAAGAGCATCAACACAAGTCCACATGGCCTCATCCACAATTAAGAAATTCTCTATTTTCAGTTCTTTTCAACTATGAAAATCTCTAAACACACACACACACACACACACACACACACACACACACACACACAAAACAGAAGTGCTTTTTTTAAAAAATAAATTTGGTGCAAACACATTTGGTAACAAAACCTGAACTGAAGTCACTTAAGGCTGATTACGGCTTTATTTAACCTACTTGGTACAAAAATATTGGCATGTTTTATTACATACTCTGTTGGCTCTACACACCCTCTTTGTACACTCTTGACTTCTGAATTCCCAAAAACACCGGCCCCAAAGTGTTCCAGATAAGGAAGTATGGACCTTTATTCACTTTTTTTTTTCATTAAAATACCTCTTGATGCACAAGAAGCTAGCACGCATTGCCTCTAATAAAAGGAGCTGCCTGACCATGCAGCAGGAACGTGAGGGGCAATTTGACTGTATTTGTATCCTTGGATTTAAAGAGTATTTACTCAGCAAATAAATCAATACCACGAAGACCTCCTCAGTCCAGGCGACCAGGTCATCATAAAGCCTGAGCTCCCTCTTACTGGCATGTCTGTGCCAGGCGGCCTGGGAAGCAGGACTGGAGGGTGGGGGCAGGTGAGACCAGAGCCTCCTTTCTGACTCACCATGCTGCCCCGGGCGCGGTGGCAAGGTCTCCTCCCTACAAAAGTAGAGATAATGAGAGTGACTCAATGGCGGGCACTTCGATGGGCTGATTGGCGGAGAAACCAGGTCCTCTGGCCAGCATCCTCCTGCACCTCTTTCCTTCCAGAAGGGCGGGAGCCACCCACCAGATGCCTCCTCAGCACCCATCCCAGCAGAGACCCCATGCTAGGGCATCCGATTCAGCTGGGAGTGGCAGGGTCCTCGTGGACTGAGGGTCAGGGTGGAGAGCAGGGTGCACGAAGGACGCACAAGAAGTTCTCCCAGCAACCCTATTTTCAAGGGTGAAAATTCAGAACAAGCCCCATGTCAGTGTGAGAGGGGGATAGTTAAATAAAACGAGGGGTGGCTAGACCTGAATGCGCTCGTACAAAACGAGGGGTGGCTAGACTTGAATGTACTCGCCACGACCTAGTGCTGAGTGAAGAAAGCAAATTGCAGAATAACATATATATTATATACTATAATTATAATATATATTCTATCATAATATATAATTAATAAATTATAATATGTATATATGGTGACATGAAAATATACATATAATCCGACAAGGACACTTAGCCAGCAGAAGGAGGGAGCAGAAACTAAGGGATGAAAGGTGTTCATGCATAATAAAAGAAGAAAAGTAAACGGCAGATGGGGATAGGCAAGCTGAATACCAAGTGCCAGACCAGTGGGGCTGCCCACAAGAAGCTGCCTCTCATACCCAGGAGACTCAGGAATCAGGACACAGCCACCGTGGAAGGAGCTGGCATGGAAAACAGGAGCAGTTACACCCACCTCCCTCCCCAGCTGGGCAGTGGGCTAACTTATCTCTGCCATCCAGAGAAGACTGCCGAAAGGTTAACCCAAGGGCTGCTGGATATAGGAGCACTGAAACTCAGCACTGAAAACCGGGGATTGAGTGAGACAACCTGTGAAAGGCAAACCTACCAAACACTTTCCCCCATACTTTAAACCACCACCAGCCAGCAACCCAGTGACACCTGCCCTGCTCACGAGGACCAGGGGACCACACCATCCTCGGAAGAAACTGGATGGCTTCAGAGAAACAGCCCCAAACCAAGCCATAGGTCTTCCTACCCCCTCCATGAAGCACAGCTCTATGTAAGCACACAGACTTTCCAGTTAGACTTTCTTAGCACCTCTCTTGAATTATGAACCGATTTGTCAGTCACCCTTCCCTGGAGAAAACCCCCAACACAAAAGACAGAAACTACAACAAAGAAACAGGATGAAAGCAGACAACGGGTAATGCACAGAGTAAAAGAAAATGCCAAGAAAGACAATAATATATTCAGAGGTGGCGCCTGGGTGGCTCAGTTGGTTAATCGACTGCCTTCGGCTCAGGTCATGATCCCGGAGACCCGGAATCAAGCCCCACGTCGGGCTCCCTGCTCGTCGGGAAGCCTGCTTCTCCCTCTCTCACTCCCCCTGCTTGTGTTCCCTCTCTGGCTGTGTTTCCTCTCTGTCAAATAAATAAATAAAATCTTTAAAAAAAATAATATATTCAGAGAGGTGAGAACATGGTTTCCATGAAACTAGCAGAATTGTATTTTTTTAAGCAGACGAGGAAAAAGAAACTCTTTGAAAACAAAACATGCGGGCGCTTGGGTGGCTCAGTGGGTTGAAGCCTCTGCTTTTGGCTCAGGTCATGATCTCAGGGTCCTGGGATCGAGGCCCTCATTCGGCTCTCTGCTTGGCAGGGAGCCTGCTTCCTCCCCTCTCTCTGCCTGCCTCTCTGCCTACTTGTGATCTCTCTCTCTGTCAAATAAATAAATAAATAAATCTTTAAAAAAGAAAGAAAGAAAGAAAACAAAACATGCAATTCTTTTTTTTTTTTAAGATTTTATTTATTTGACAGAGAGAAACACAGCCAGAGAGGGAACACAAGCAGGGGGAGTGAGAGAGGGAGAAGCAGGCTTCCCGCTGAGCAGAGAGCCCGATGTGGGGCTCGATCCCGGGTCTCCGGGATCATGACCTGAGCTGAAGGCAGTCACTTAACCAACTGAGCCACCCAGGGGCCCAAAACATGTGATTCTAAAATAAAAACAGACTAGACTTAACAGAAAGATCTGGCGGTGAGAAAAATCATCCAGAGAGAAGAATAAAAAGAGAGAGGACAGGGGAGAAAAGATGTGAAAACTCAGAAGCTTCAGGAGAAGGCCCTCCACATGGAAAGCAAACACAGAGGGAAGGAGCAGGAGGAAATGATATGCAAAAATATCACAGGAAAACGACCCAGGACCAAAAGACAGCAGCTAAGTGCCTGTGGAGTAGCTAGAACAATAAAGGAGGAAAGAGCCTTGGCAAGATGAGTGGGGGTGAGAGTCCAGAATGCCTGGAGTGAAGAAAGGGGCCTAAAGGGCTAAGGCAGGAAGACAAGGGCATGAACAGCAGGAATCAGAGCGGGGAGGGCTGTGGGAAGAGCTGGGTGGGGTCAGCACAGGGCTGGGGGAGACTGGAATACATTCTTTAGCTGCATTACCCTTGAGCTGCTTCTTCAGATGTATGGGCCAAATTTTACCTGGAATTTACCAGAATGTATACCTGGAATTTTAGGGGGGGGGGAGGTTAGTGCAATTTTTTTTTTTTTTTCTTTCTTGTATGTGTGTGTTTGTGTGTGTGTAGGAGCCACTCCTCCAACCCATTACCCAGGTAACAACCTAGTGCATATCATTCCATATACTTGTCTCCATGCTTATCTAACACACGTATACAAACAGACACACACATACATATACACACTCATATCCGTATGTAGAAACATACACACACACACATACAAGCACATCCATATGTGTGACTACCAAGCAGCATGAGAATCCAATTCTCCCAGCCTTCCCCAGTCAGTGACTGAGCAAGGCAGGGACAGGAAGGCTGGCCTGTTCCCAGGACACAGGACTCCTAGAATCTGAGACTTGTGCTCAAGGACTCCTATGCAAGTTGCAGAAACATTCTTTGAATAGCACTGCAGTTCTCGGCGTGACTCTCTCCCAGCCTCCTCTAGCAAACTCCCCATTGTTTACTAACAAGAGTTTTTCTCGATAAACCTCTTGCAACTTGGATCCCATTCTGGTGACTGATTTTTGGAGGACCCAAACTAACCAAACATAGGTTTTTAAATCATTGCTTTACCTAAATACTGTATATGTTTTTCTTCATCTTGCTGTTCTTACTCATCAATAGCTAATGAAAATTTACCACTGAGATGGCTCTGGTTAACTCTTTTTAATGGCTACCTAATATTCCTAGAACTGGACCTAGGCACTGACTTATTCAGCCATTGCCTGTGAGTGGACATTCACTTGGATTCCAAGTTTAGACACTCTGGACAAAGCTGCAATAATTATCATTATCTTGTATAGATATTTAAGGACAGATGATAAAGAATGGATTGGTGATTTATACTCATACACACATAATTCATACAAGTTACAATATATAAAATTATTAAGCTTATATAATAATTTTCACTGATGTTGCCAGATTGATTTTTTAAGGGCTATAAAAATGCATCTCTCTATCACTGACGTACGTGACCCTCTTTCTCCACAGGTCCACTAGCAATAGGTATTACCAATCCTTTTCATTGTTTTTCAAGCTGACCTAACCATTTCACTACTAGTAATTCCTCATATTTTTTGGTTTTTTGGAACTGCTCTCCCATAAGTTGCCAGTCTTTCTATGGCGTCATTTATCTTTTTCTTGTCAATTTGTAGAAGTTCTTTGCACCTTTGTACTGCTTTGTAAATACAGTTTCTACTTATCTTTATCTGTCATCTCTGGGTTATCTTCTGCCACAAAACCTTAACATTTTAATCTAGTTAAATGTGCTCATCTTTTCTTTCATATCTTTCAGCATTTGGGTTTCTGGTTATTTGTCAGAGCTCTGCCCTGCCCCAAGTCTTCGTGATCCAAGAAAGCTGCTACAGCTCTAGCCATCATGCGTGTGACAAGCCGCAGGATGGAGAAGGGGACAAGAAGGGCACTCCACCTCCCTCTGAAAGGAACTTCCCAGGAAGTTCCACATGCCTATTCCACTTACATGTCATTGGCGGTGACTGGGTTACACATCCATAGTTAGCTGCAAGGCAAATATTGTCAGGGCTGTCTCTGGGAAATGCAATCTGTCACACCCACACGTAGGAAGAAGGGCACTCGTGCTTTATAGCATTCAACAGACAAGCAGAGACCACGCGCAGCTAAGGGCGGGCTGGAGCCTGGGAACCCACCTCTTAGGAGAGAAAGGGTCTCTATCTCGGTCCCCACTGGCATGATGCTGAAGGTGGTAGGTCTACTAAGTCACCGAGAGAACATTCAGGAGTCTCAGTTCCGAGGCTTGCCTGAGCATCATCCCAGAGTGGGCCCAGCCTCCAGAGGTGGCATCTCCGCCTGGAACACCCTATTCTCAGTGCCCCTCAGGAGCGGGCAACAGGTCTGTGGTTGCATGGGAATAGCTAAGCCTGCTGGCATGCAGGGCCGATAGCTTCTGAACTCTGGGAAATACCACTAGGCACTTCCAGGCAGATGGCGGCTTTAGAGAATTGCTTATGATTCATGCCAGCCTGGCCCGGGGTGGGGAGGTCAGAGAGAAAACATAACATTGGAAATGCTTTTTCATTCCTTCACTCAGTCACTCACAAGGCCACTTGTCATTTGCTGAGGGCCAGGACAGGGCTGGTCACATCTACCCAGATATTTCTTGCAGGGTTTCTTCCTATATTTTTGCACTGTGGAAGGAGAAAAGCACCCATGCAAGAGGTAGGTGGATGGAGAAGCAGCTGGCCCCAAGGAACAGAGAGTGAGAAGGTCAGCCTGGAAGAAGGTGGGAAGCCAGATGCCAGCACACCGTGCTAAGGGTAATGTGGACTCTAGCACCCAGGCTGCAGGCCAAAGCTCATTCCAGCTCGCCCCAGATGGGTCTTCTTCTCTGGGTCCCCTCACCTCACTGGCCTTCGCTTTTCTCATCTATAAAGTAGGAGGGGTCGTCCTGGGCCTCCTGGCTTGCCAGCCTGGGGAAGGGGTTGATCCGGGGAGTCTTCCCGTCTCTCATAAGTCAGAAGCCTGTGATTGACTCTGCAGCTCAAACTAGCATGCTCTGCTGCAATTCTCTTGGGCTTTTATTTAAATGCCTTTAAGTAAAGTATACAATATTATAGGTTCACTGTTAAAGTAACAGACAGATGCTCTGCTGCAATTCTCTTGGGCTTTTATTTAAATGCCTTTAAGTAAAGTATACAGTATTATAGTTCACTGTTAAAGTAACAGACAGATAAAAAGTAGGCCATTAAAGAGAGAAAAGAGCTGTTCATGTCTCAGGTTATGCTCTTACAACTTCCAATACCTGAACATATTTCTAATAGGACCGTACTTTATATAGGGTTCTGTAATCGCCTATATTTCACTCAACAATATATGCCATGAGCTTCTTTCTATGCCAAGAAGCTATTCTTCATGCCGTGTTTTAAAGCTCGTCTGATAGTGTGTCCATGCTGCATTCAATTCTGAACACAGGATCAGTAGCACTGATGTTGGCTTTCCCCGACTCCAATAGGCCTAGTGCAGAACTGGGACAGATCCTCTCTTTATTTAAAATGTTGCTCATTTGTTCACCATGGACTGATTTTATCTGTTAAAATACCATGTCTCTTGGCTCTGGTGGGTTTGGGCACCTGTCATGTTCTGCACCAAAGGCAAGAACCTCCCTGCCTTCACCCTAGTCCCCGTCTTGTCACATGATGAGTGGGCCGTACTTTGTATCACTAACTGTCAGGATCCTCAGCTTGTTTGGATGTTTCCAGTGTATCTATCTGTCTCCAGCATCCAGAGCAGCGCCCAACACCTGGTAGGACCGCAGTCTGTATTCGTTGAATGAGTGACTACACGAAGGAATTGGTGGAGGAAGGAAACATCACGATGATCATTCTTGTGGGAAGCTCCAAGAGAGGAGTGTGAAGGGTACAAGCCCTGATGAACAGGGAAGTCCGCATGTTGGCCACGCAGAGCCTAGGGGAGGAGGCAGCCCCAGTCACACGGGCATGACTCTGGTGGGCCAGGAAGTTCCATGTACACACCGCACAGGCCACCCGGACCCCCCTTTGGAGGCCCCCACCATTTCTCAATGGAACCAGTACTACTCTGGCCCTGGCTCAGCCAGCCCAAACCAAAACACTGCCACGTCCCCACTGTGGGACCAGCACATGCTCACGCAGAGGCATCCACACCCAGCCCCAAGAGCATCCTTCACACGGGCTGACTCAGGAGCTCACTTGGACTCTGGGCTGCAGGCCCACTGGCTGGGCCACTTCTCCTGGGGCACCAGGACCATGCTCCAGTGTGGAATGGCCTCTCCACAGCAACGGCACTAAGGGATTTTCCCAGCCTAAAACCAATGCACGGAACTCTAAAATAACAAAGCCAGAATCCAAGGGAGGAAATTCTAAGAACATGAAATAAGTCAGAGGAGCAGAAGCGGCTCTTTATTTTCCATGGTCCGCCTGGTCCCCTGTCTCCCTGCCCCCACCCCCAAAGGCTGGGGAAGAGGTCCGGATTCAGATGTCAGCACTGCAAAGCTAAAGGAAAACCCATCTTCCTGTGTTTGCCGAGGAACAATGCTGGAGAGTCCATTCCAAGGTCTGCACTTTTCCTCTGTACAGAAGAATTTAGGTCCCAGGGCAATCCTGGGAGGGGGCCCGATAAGGAATTTCTGCAAGTAAACATTCCTGTTCTATCACTCAGGGAAGTTTGGGACACATAGGCTCTGATCCCCCACAGCCTCCCGCGTGCACGCAGATCCATCCGGACCCCGCCCAGGTGAAGATCTGGCAGCGGATTTGGAGCTCTGGCCCCACCCTGCAGCCAGGCCACTGAGCGTCAGGTCGCAGCCACCTCCCAGTCTCTGCCTCCCCCGCTTTAGCTCCCACCAGGCTCCCACTTCTTCCTGACCCTGACCCTTCTTGCTTAGTTCATCCTATTCTCACCCAAGGGTCACCTTCCCACGCACACCTCCAGGGAAGACCCTTCTCTGCTCCCCACCCTCCACACCTGCAGCCCCAGGTTCCCCAGATGTATTCTAGGGCCTTTGACGTGGCCATCCACACCTGTCTTATCTCCTGCGCGCTCCCCCTCCTCAACTGGAGAAGGCCAAGAAAATAGGAAGTTCCCTGACCAGACCTGCAGCGTCCACCTGTTGGCCAGGTGCCTCCTCAGAGATGAAGGTCTGGAGGAGCTGCCTATTTCTGGGGCAGAAATGGTTGCCTCGAAGGGAAGAAGAGTCAGTGAATCAAGCAAGGTGTTGAAAGACCAGTCAATATTTATTGAGCACCTACTAGGTATGAGGCTTCATGCCAGATGCTTTAGGGGTCTTATCTCTCAGTCTCCACGATATTTTTAAGGCAGCATACGGAATCTCAATCCTCTTTACACTCCTCACAGGCAAGCTATTGAATGGGGCTCCATAAACCAACCAATATCGTGCAGACTGAGGTGGACACTGAAGCCCAGACTCTGCCTGGGAGCCCCTCAGTTCCTTTGGCCTCCGCATACAAGATTCCCTCTGTCTACAACACCCTTCACCTCTATGGGGCTAACTCCCCTTGGCCTTTCAGGTCCTTTTGCAGTTTCCCCTGGGAAGACCTCCTGGATCTCCACCCCAATCTGGGTTATTCCTCTGTATTCCCCTGGGTGTTTTGGCACCTATCTCCAGGATCAAGGTCAGGAGATGCTTTATTTACCTCTGTGTCCCCAGAATTTAGCTCAGGGCCAAGCACAGCTCAGATGCTCACTCCATATTTTGTTGAATGAATGAAATGCTTCCTCTTGGGTACTCAGTCACTACCAGATTGGATCGCCTGCTTTTTCCCTTCCTCTCCCCAGGCTTGCGTTCCGAAGTATGCCCTAAAGACATTCTAGAGTCTGAATTCTGGGCCCCTTAAGGCTGGTGGCAGAGAGGGTCTGTCCCGTCTCGGTGCCTCCGTATACTATACGGCTTGTGGTTCCCCTCCTTTCCTCAACCACACCAGGTCTCAAAACACTCCTGCCCAGGGCCTGGAGCTGAGTGCCCTCTGGCCTGAGAGTCCCCAGGGCCCTGTCCTCCACCCAGATGTGCTGCTAGTTCGGTGCGGTGGCAGAGAGGGGGGCCTCTCCCCAGCAGCCGCTGCCAGGCGCTCTCCGACGGGAGGGGACCGAACTTATGCATTCAGGGCGCGTAGTGAACACACTGTTCACATTCCAGCGCCAGCCGGAATGCGGACAGGAGATGAGCCAAAGGCCGCATTCCTCTGGCCGCTACCGGAGCGAAGCCAGCGTCCCCGCCCCACCTCGCCCGCCCCCGGTCCCGCCCCCCGTCCCGCCCCAGGCCCCGCCCGCGGGTACGCGTGGCCCC
>PITA01006503.1:0-29444 GCA_004023965.1 Spilogale gracilis
CTGCCTTCCTGCAGATGCTGAAGACATGACAGACCCAGGGGAGAACAGACTCAGGGGTCCCAGGAAGAGGCTCACAGGGATATGGGTGACAAAAGTGAAGGGGGTGAGGAGTGCCCAGGAACTTGGAGGTCTGGGGAGCGGCAGGGGGAGCTCTGCAACCCTCAGCTGGGAGCACGAAGGACACTCTAAGGTGTTGGAAAATGGAGGGAGGAGGATAGGGCACACGCACGAGCCACAGAATCGGAGGCTGTGAAGACAAGCACCAGGGCCACATGCACACAGGGCACCCACGTGGACAGGTCGCTCTGCCGCGAAGACATGGAAACAGGGACAAGTGAGACCAACACAGAGGTCATGGGAAGGAAGAGAAGAAATACAGAACTAGAAGGTGAAGAAGAAAGGAAGGTGACGCAAAGGAGAGCCTGTGGTGGTCACTATACTTGGAAGCATGGGAAGAGGCGTGTCCTCAGTGCCAACACACAGGCATAAAGCAGGGAGAGAACCTCAGCTGGGTGGCCGTGGTGCAAATGCTCCCGAGCATCTAATCACAGGAAGATAATCGACACCTGGTGCTTAGAGCTCCGCACATCTGGGGTGTGCAAGGCAGGCAGGCAGGCACAAGAAGAAATGAGCTCCAAGGAGGCTCCCCGGCTGTGCTGCACCCATCATGTCCCCCCACCCAGGGGGGTACACCGATGGCCCAGGAGCCTGGCCCAGTGAGCCCCAGGACAGGCAAGAACTCCACAAGGCAGAGAAACCCACAGCCCCCACCCTCAGGCCCTTGGGGCACATGCCAGCTTTGGGCACACACCTCACCGGTGACTTCTGCTACCAACAGGCCAAGAAAGACAATCAGAAAGCACTCGGTCACGGATTCAGCTGCCAGGGGTATCTCCCTCTCTAACCCTCTGGGAAAGGACTCGTTTGGGACCATTCCCTTCAAAGGACATGGCATAGCTATAGAAACCTAGAAGGGCTTGCAGGGGAAGAAACCCAGGAGATTCTGGAGGAAAGGAATCGCGTGTTTCTCTTTGTTTCCGTGGCATGTGGCACAGGAGCTGGCACCGAGGAAGTGCTCAGAGGATGCCCACGGGACGGAACGGAGACGGACAGCAAGCTAGCCACCTGCCTTCCCTTCACTTGTCCAAGGAACGAGCGTGACAATGTCCTTGGGTCTTGACCTGCCACAGGAGCGAGGAGGCCCAGGTGGTGAGCATGTTCGCCTTCCACCGTGACGGCAGCGGCCCCGCAAGCAGCTCTGGTGCCCTGGGCTGCCTGCCCTTCAGGGATGTGGATGGTTCCATCCAGACCATGACCCCCCCCACACACTGCTTCCCAGAGACTGTGTGAAAGTGAAAGGAGAGAAAAGATAGGAAATCCTTCCAATGCCAAGATGCCACTTGGGTGAATTGCCTTTAAGTAGTAGTGGTCCTGTAAGTTACTCCTTTTGGAAGCCAAATTATAAATCCACCTGATTATAAACTTACCTGGCCTCTCTCTGACCCCCAATTATCTATTTCACCGAGAACTGAAAGCAGGCCTTTGAAATTCACTGCCATGATCACAGGTAACACCCACCCTCACCCTGCCCTCCCAGTCGCTCCGTTAGGAGAAACCCAGCTTCACTGTTGTACTGTCTCGCTTCCTTACCCCTAGCGACTTCCCAAACAGTCAACCCGATACTAGGTTGGAAGATTAAGGGACGATGAAGTCCAGAGGTCAGGGGCTCAGACTCTATGGAACAGACTACCTGGGTGTGAGCACCGCTCTTTCACATCCTAGCTGAGTGATCTGGGGCCAGCTCATGTGACCTCTCTGTGCTTCTACTCCCCCTGTTGCAAAATAAAGATGATAATTGCACAGCTCTTGTTAAGGCCGTCCTGAGATTAAATACTGGATGACGGAGTACTTAAGTCAACACACGGCGAGAAGGCCCAAGAGTATCAGCTGGTATCATCACCGTGGTTATTCCCGCCTCCTAAGGGTTTCTTGGGTTTGTTGATTCCTCTCCGTTCCTGCCACCTCATAAGGACAAGGTTCCCGCTGGTGCATCCCGTTTCTCCCTGTTTATGAGTGGTGTGGAGCCAGTGACAGCTCCCTTAACGACGTCACTGTTCTGAGGAGATAATGGCATAAAGCAATTCACGTGTTCCTCATGGGCTTTAGCTCTGGGATCGTGTGGCTCTTGGCCCAATAGTCACAGACACGACACTGACTCTGAGCCTCGGTCGTTCCTCAGACCGTGCCTCCCGCTGGAAGGCTGTGGACAACTCCCTTTCCTCTGATCAGCACACTGGAGAAGGCAAGGGGATCTCAGAGAGATAAGGGGTTTCTCAGGAACCTCAGAGGCAGCAGCAGGGGTGGGGAGGGAAGTGGCAGTGAAGAAAGCCCCAAATTTCAACGTTATAAATAGTTACCTCATCGGGAGTTTCCTGTTTCTTTAATCCAGCACACTTCGTAATTATGAGCTCATGGCATCGCTTGTGGACCACGCAAGTGCAAACTGCAAACAGGAAGAAGGGGAAGGCTGAGCGGCAAGCGGGGTAGAAAGCTTCCACCCCAGGATTCTGGTCTCCGTGGAGGGATGCCGGGAGCCACGCCCCTCCTGTCCCCAAGTCTTAAAGAAAGACCCTGGCTGAAGCCCAGTAGGTGAGGTCATTTCGGAGCACTGCGCCATCAGAGCTATTACGGTTCCCTAAATGCTCTGGAGAAGGCACCGCTTACACCCAGCGGGCCTCAGCAGTTTTCTCTAGTTCCAGAAGTACCAATCAATCACCCCCTTCTGTATGCCAAGGTCAGGGAACGTTCCCCTTCCGTGAAGCAGGTCTATAAAGCATCGCAGCAGTCCTGTGCCCCCGCCCACGGCACGTCAGGGCTGGCGGGCGTGACGGGGAGCCCTGCTGCAGGGTGATGGGTATTTTGTGGCACACGAGTTCTTAAACACTTCTGTTTCATTTCACAATGGCCCAGAGCCCTGTCTTCCGTGTCCTAGGGCAGTGTGAGCAGTAGCGGCCGAAGAGGCAAGCATTTATTTGCACCCATGCGACCTCAAGGACATGGCCATGTCCAACAGAACCCACTCAGGTCCCCCAGGTGAGGCCCAACTTAATGAGAAGCTGGGTGAGGAGACGAACGGTCTCCCAGCTCTAACCACAGAGAACCCTTGACCACAGCACCCATCCGCCCTCCAACCCTGGACAACCTGACCTTGCATTTTAGTCAAACAAACAAACTGCAATAATTTCAAGTGAGTCTTAAGTGCTGAGGAGCTAATGATTCCACAGTAGAGACAAAAAAGAAAAAAAGAAAGAAACAGCAAGGATCACTGAGTTGATAGGAGTGACCCGAGCAGCTGAGGGAACTTCTTTAGGAAGCAAGAGACGGAGGGGGCTGATAGCATACAAGGAGCCCGGCTCAGGGCAGAGTGGGGCCTTCGACAGGTCTTGAACAGTTGTGTCTTACTGGGAAAGGTGTGCTCTGGGACAGCCAGAGTACTCCCAGACCTCTACCCGCCCCGTCTTTTGGCTACAGGCCCCATGTCCAGGCAGGGACAGAAGAAAGCAGGGTATTCCTTCTTGGAGAGGGAACAGAGCATGCAGACCGTATAAAGCCCCTAAATGTCATCAAGCCCGGCCCACACTTCCTAGGCGAGTTGCTGATCTGGACAGACCTGCAGGTCCCCAAGCACTTAGTTCATACAATGCCTCTTACCTTGACATTGGTATCCCTGCTTTCCTATGACACCCCTGAAAAGAAGAATATAAACTTTTAATAAATTTTAGTATGTCAAAAACCACATGAAGCCATCCCATTCTGGCCACCAGCCATGATGCACCGAGTAGACAGGAATCCAGCTAGCGGTGGGGTTTCACTCCCGCTTGCACAGTGCCTTAAAATGACTCCTTCAGGGCGCCTGGATAGCTCAGTTGGTTAAGCCTCTGTCTTCTGCCCAGGTCGCAATCCCGCAGCCCTGGGATTGAGCCCCGATCATCAGGGAGCCAGCCTGCTTCTTCCTCTTCCTCTGCCCCACCCTCCTGCTGGTTCTGAGTAAATAAATAAAATCTTTTTTTTTTTTTTTTTTTTAAAAAAAAAGCTCCTTCACAGGCAACAGAGGTTAGACCCAGTGCTTGGAATGGGTATAAAGGCTGGCCAGTGTCAGGGCTTGGTTTCCTAGATGAACGGCCATCCCAGCGGGATCAGTGTTCTGGAACGCCAAAAAGACTCTGCACGCCTAAGGCAGGTCTTGATTAGCCGAACATGCCCTTCCTGGTGGGCAACCATGCAGGAGGGCTCTAGCTTACAGGCATATTCCCTGGGCATTCCAGAAGCAGTCAAGGCTTCGAGGTCAGTCTGCGGCCAGGCCTAGTTCCATATACTGTTTCATCAAGGCCAGTGGCAGAGGTTCCTTCCCCAGCAGGTGTAGGCTCCCCTGGGGCAGGGTTAGGGTCAGCATGGACCGAGAACAATCCAACCAATCTGGCCTGGGCCCTCTCCTAGCGACACCACCAACTGACCGGGGGGCAACCTGCCATTTCCAGCCTAGTGGGAAGAGCCAGATGTCAGCCAGGAGCCGCCTAGGACCCAGTGGTGTTCACCAGGGGCTGAGAGAGGACCTGAATCCATAAATCTCATCTTTTACAACCTACTCCCTCCAAGCACACAACTCAAAACGGAAATACAGAAAGCAGAGGTCAGAGGGTGGAAGCAGCGCTGGGGGAGAGCTGCGTCTGCGATGGGAGTGGGGCACTACACCTGCCTTCATCAGGCCGAGGGCGCTCGGAGCGGCACCGCCTCAGAGGTCCGTGCAGACCTCGGCGACTAGCTCTGGAAAACCACAAGGAAAGACAGGCACCTGGACACCCTGGCAATTCAAAGCCTAATTCAAATGGTCCCTCGTTTGGTTGGTACTGCAGACTGGCCTCACTCATCATCCCCCACGGGATCCAGGTGCGTCGGCAAAGTTCCCGAGCTCAGAGAGGTTGCTCGGAAGCCTGGAGGAAGGTCAGGGACCACTCTCAGTTGGGCCCACCAGACTGGGACTGGGCCTCTGATGCTTCCTAGCTGGAGGACGTCACGAACCAGTCTTGTTTTTCTCTCTGAGTCTCAGTACTGTTGTTAGTGGAATGACTTTAATGATACATAGCTTATAGGACACTGGAATGATTTAATTAGATATTTTCAGTGCCTAAGAAAGAACCTGGCACATGGTAGGCATTCATTAAGACTCGCCCTCCAAAACCCAAGGCCAGTGCTCCTTATGGTTCTCCACCTCCCAAACAGGCCTGCAACCTACCTGTCTTTGCCTATCAAAAGCCTAGTCATCATGAAAGGAGAAATGCCACCTCTTCCAGGAAGCCTTCCCTGAGCACTCCAGCCAATGCTGCTCTCTCGTGCCTCTGAAATCTGGGCATCCTAGTAGTACCACTGCTGTAACAGTTATTAAGAACTGCTTTCAATTACAAAAACTGGCAATCAAGTATTTTTAAGCTTTATTGTGGAAAAATTCAGATATATACAAATAGAAAGAGATAAATGTAAGGGATTGATCACCCAGTTCTAACATGATTAATACATGGTGGTCTTATTTAATCTCTACCCCTAGCTCTCTACCCTCCTTCAGATTGTTTGGAAACAAATCCCAGCCACCTCATTGTTTTTTTCTGAATAAGCTTGTGTCTCTAAAAGATAAGAATTCTTTAAAGAAAACACATCACAATATACCACTATTGGTTGTAAAATCTTAATTCATTAAACATGATATATGATATGATCCTAAGCATAAAGTCACTATTCTTCCCACTTATCCCCTGGGGCAGTAAACACTGAGCCTTCCAGAAAACTCTTCTGCAATCAAATGAAGAAGAAATAAAATCCATCAGCACTTTAAAAAAATAAAGTTGCTCTTCTCCTACACCCTCTCCCCCACTTCTCACCTCAGGGAAGGCATAACTAGACGTTCCCAGGAGAGAAGGCCTTACCAGATAAAATCTCTGCAGTGGGAGCAGTAGGTGGGCTGCCGAAGGTAGGTAGCCATGAACTTGTGGCCGTTGACCTGGTGGACCCTGCGCCTGACGGCCCCCTGCCGCTTCCTGGGCCGCATGCGCTCCCTGAACACGCGCTCTTCATTGTCTTTAGGGGCTGGGGAAGGACAAGAGCAGAGAAGAAAACACAATCTGGGTTAGCACACCTGGAAAGAGACCTCCTACCCCACTCTCGGCACCTGGAGTGTGAGCGGCACGGGGGCAGCGGCATTCACTGGCTGAGGGAGTCCGGGCTCTGAGCCTCACTGCTCAGTCCCAGCGAGGGCACCTCAAGTGACGCAGGAAGACCCAGACCGAGCCACTGTTCCCCATCCCAGCGGCACCCCCAAATTCATTCTGACCCCAGTCCTGCTCCCCGTATGGCTGCTCCATTCCCCCGGTACGGGCTGCCCGCTGCAAGGGTGTGGGATCAAAAGGCTCAAGGTTCACATTTTATCACCGCTTCTCAGCAGCGTGACCTTAGGCAGCCAGTGAGTCCTGCCTGGAGACTCCGAGGGCCCAGCCCTCGGGAAATGGGGTACAGTGCTGACACCAAGGGCACTGTGGAGTCTGTACCAGCTCCCTGACTCAGAGAAACCAGACTCTTCTTCCCACTCTTCCGGACTAGGACAACCAGGAACTTTTTCCTGAAGGTCAAAAGGAGAGAGAAACCTAACACTGGGAAAGCATTTTTCCAGAAGACTCAACACCCACCACCACGGACTTTAAGATCTCATTGAAAACCAAAGGACTGTCCTCACTTCTCCCTTAGGTCCACATCAGAGGTTGCCCCATGCCTCAGAAAGTCCTACAAGGGTGCTGATAAAGGACAACAAAAAACGACAATAATGATTGTTTGTGTCCCGCTCTCCCATTCACATGCTGATGTGCCACCTGCCAGTGTGACCCAGTCATGACAGTGGGCTTCTTAGGACAGGGAGAGTGCTCTTAGGAAAAGAGGACATGACCTGAGCTCACTCACTATTTCATGAGGACCCAGAGAGAAAGTGGGCGTCGGCAGGAAGGGGGCCTTCACCTAACCTAACTGTGCTGGCGCCCTGATCTCAGACTTTCAGCCTCCAGAACTAGGAGGGAGAAAATTCTGTTGTTGGAACCACTCCATGTACGGGATTTTGTTACGGCAGCCCAAGCAGACTAACACAATGAGGGTCACGCCTACCACCCACTGAGGGCTTACTCTGGGGCAGGTGTTGACCGAATCCTCACAGCCACCCTTCTTGAAGGGAACTGACCCTAGCCCCATTTCACAGCTGTGCAAACTGAGGAATAGGGAGCTTATATAACCGGTTTCTGTTAGCACAGCTACGAAGCAGTGGAGCCTAGATTCTAATCCAGAGAGTGGGGGAGAAGCCAGCATTAACACTGTCCACACGCCACTCTGGGGAACGACCTACCCTCCCGACAGCAACGCCCCAAAGTGCTCATCTGAGGGGCTCTCATATTGCAAGAGTCGAGCTGCCTCGGGCATCTCTGAGGGCAAGGAAGGCAGGCCCTGGCTCTCCTGCCTGGTTCCCAGCACTAGCGCTCGCCCTGGAAGCTTGCCCACATGGCACAGCTTAAAATGCACCGGGAAGGCTCCGTGCCCCCCCACCAAGTGTCCCCCACACCTGACATGCCACCATGACGGTGTCAGTCTTGGCGTGGGGAGGAACATTGTTCCTCCTGGACTTCCCTGGAAATAAGATTTCCTGCACTGGACAGCACCTGTGTGAGAGCCCAGCAGCTGTGGGAGCCGAGGGCAGTCTGTCAGTGGGGGCAGGGAGGGGGTGAAAGGACGCAGAACTGGGGGAGGAGAAAGGCAAGAAAGGCGAGCACACGCCCAGCGGGGGCTTATAGGGGGAAGCACGCTCTAAGCAGCTGGCACAGAGCTTGATGACACAGACATGGGTCTGCCTGCCGCCCCTCTGCTTCCCCAGCCAGCCTGGGTCCCCCTTTTTTTCTTTTCTTTTTTTTTTTTTTTAAATATTTTATTTATTTGACAGAAAGAAACACAGCCAGAGAGGGAACACAAGCAAGGGGAGTGAGAGAGGGAGAAGCAGGCTTTCCGCCGAGCAGGGAGCCCGATGTGGGACTCGATCCCAGGACTCCGGGATCATGACCTGAGCCGAAGGCAGTCGCTCAACCAACTGAGCCACCCAGGCGCCCCCTGGGTCCCCTTTAAACGGGTGCTTTTTATATTCCAAAAAGTCTTGACATGGAAAGAGATGGAGTATGGAAATCCCACCTTCTACCCTGCCACAACCTAGGGACCAAGGCCCAGCTGACCAAATTCTCATGGGAACGTCCCAGCTCTGTTTTTTTATTTTATTTTATTTTTTACAGATTTTATTTATTTGACAGAGAGAGATCACAAGTAGGCAGAGAGGCAGGCAGAGAGAGAGGAGGAAGCAGGCTCGGCAGCCCGATGCGGGCCTCGATCCCAGGACCCTGAGATCGTGACCTGAGCCGAAGGCAGAGGCCCAGCTCTGTTTTAATACAGAGACATGTACAACCACAGAGAAATCTGGACATCACCCAATTGTCCAATGATAGGTGACTTTCATTTCTGCTGCCTACTTTTCACTGTATATCCAGAATATTCTACTACATTCAGGAGCAAACAAAAAATATGGTAATTTAAGAAAATCTATTCAGTACTACTTCCTTAGTACAAGCGCGATCTACAAAAATCCAGACCCCAATCCCCTGGCTTGGGCAACTGAGGCCCAAGGACAGGCATTCAACCGACTGCCTTCACCGGATTCACCACGAGTCACATTTAAACAGTAAGCCAGCCCCTCTCGCAATTAAGGTGCAATTAGGTTTGCAAATCCCTTAAGTTTACTAGTCATTTGATCCTGGGAAGTTGTATTTTCAGTGAAACTGCTGAGGAATCCAATCTAGTTTTCTCAAGGGAGCCCTGCTGGAATGGGATTTACAGGTGTCCCCGAGGGCCTCACTTCTCAACTTTTTTATATAAATGACCAGAAACCAAATGGAAGGTCTAAACTCTGTTTACTTTAATATGTTAACACAGCACCTGGTTAACTTAACTGGCTTCTAAAGACCTCTGTGTTGTGTGCACTCAGGCCTGGAGAAAAGCTGCTTCCTATTGGTGGGGAGTGAGGGGAGTGTCCTGGACGCAGGTTAGACAGAAAGCCCAGACTAACTCCCTTTAAGTGGGGTCCGATTGTCCAGCTGAACTTCCCCCAAAGGTTGTGTAATTCCTGCTCCGGAGCGCAGGTGCACTGCCTTGTAAGAGAGATTTGACGTCAAAGACGTGGGGAAACAGAAGGCTACAGAGAGGGAAACACAGGTAAAACTCATGCATCCCCGCCATGGGGCCTCCCCACCCCCTACGTGCCAAGCAGCAGCACAGGCAAGAGGAGAAGGGAGATGGGGTCCCTGTTTGGTGAAAATCCTCCCATCCCCCATTCCTCCGGACAGGGGAGCCAAAGAGCCAAAGGTCCAGCCAGAGTGTCTTGTGCCTGTCACCCATATGCCTAGATCCTGAGGGGAGCCCCAGGACTCCCCAACCCCGCAGAACCTCCCTGCTGGGGCCTGGAATCACCAGCAGAAACAGATCCCTTCAGCATTTCCTGCTGCTGTCAAGGATCTCCATTAAAATACAGTTGCAAAAAAAAAAATAATAATGATAAAATACAGTTGCTATGGGGTAATGCATCACACACATGTGTGCAGGTGTGTGATGTGAATGTGACAGATTTATACATGTATATAGATGTGGATATAATAATTAATATAGTACATACTGAACATGTAACTTCTATATATTCTATACTTATTCAGGCTAATAGTGTATAATTACTTTTATTTATATCATGAACATAATAACAGTATATCATAATTACCATGTAATTAATATTATAAGATCATATTATAATTATTAATATGGAATATAAAATATGATGCAAACATATAGAGTTTGACTAAACCATTTGAAGTTTGCAAACGTAGTAATACCTTACTCCTAAAATGTATCAGCCTTTATTGCTTAGAACAAAAGCGTTCTCCTACATAATTATCAGAGTCAAGAAACACTGATATGACATTATCTAACATATAGTTCATATTCTCAATTTCTCCAACTGTCCACCAAATGCTCTTTATAATTGTGGCTTTACGTTTTCTTGGAGCCTACTTAGAGGTCTTGCATTGCATGTAGTTGCCCCGTCTCTTTAGCCTGCTCAATCTAGAATAGCTTTCTTGTTTCCTTTTTATGATACATTTATGAAGAGTCGAGGATGCTGTCTTATGGAATGTTCCACACTCTGGATTTGTCTCATTCCTCCTCTTTAGGTTCACGTTAAATGGCAAAAATGCCACAGAGGTCTAGGTATCAACAAATACAAATATACCCATCAAGATCCCTAAAGATACCTGTGTAAAATGTATAGGAAATTATAAAAACATTCGCTCTTATAAGGAATTTTTAAAACGCAAAGAGCAGTCTTGACATACCACCAACTTCTCATTTAATACCTGATAAACAAGTTTGTTTCAAAATGGTATGATCCATATTATACACGTGTAGTGCGATGTAACGTTTCCAGAACCAATACTATAATAATAGCCAACACGACAAAAAAGAGTCACATCCTTTAACTTCAGGATTCACTCTAAGTCAATAATTTAACAAAAACTAAAAGCTATATACTTATAACTTCTAGATGCTCCACCATTGCTATTTTGGCCAACAAACAAGTAACTGGACCGTCGAACATTAAAAGAATGGTCTGGCAAATTGTATTACATCTATAGCAAGTCAGAAACGGTGAGTTAAGACCTTGCAGGAACCTGGGGAAATGGGATACAAGATGGTAAAAACACAGTGCACAGGCGCACAGACCCGTGTAAAACATACTTGCAGACTGAAGGTGACATAAAGGAATTATTGTGCTCTCCTAGATGATGGGTTCATGTACTGTCTGGAGTGTTTGAAAACGGCGTGCTCTGACACTCCTCGGGGACTTCTAAAAGAAGTCCTTCGAGCTGTGGAAGGCGGAGGGCTGTGCGGCATGAACAAGGAGAGGGCACCAGATGTCGCGGTGGCGGAGGGGGAGGCAGGACAAATTTCAACTCCGACCTGCCCTGCCCCCGCGGCTACTCCAAAGGGTGCCCCCTGCCACCACTGGGCGCACCCTGCTACACCCACCTGGTGAGACCCTTCCTTTGCAGCAGCCTCAGAGGCAAAACCCAGGCTGGCTTTCCTCCCAGAGAGCCTGTCGGGCCCTTTCCCAAATCCTCTGTTTAATGGGCGCATCAGCCACGCGGCGGAAGGGCTGACCTCACGGCAGGGAGAGACGCACTAAAAGGATGACCTTTGTGAGAATTCCTGTGGAAATGACAAGAGTTCCCCCAGCATGAAGTGGAGCAGAAAAGTCCTCTGGAGCGACTACGAGACCCTCAGCCTCCAACAACGTTCCAGGCATGTTTGCTGCTTGGTTCCGTTAGTCTGTCGACTTCAAAATCCTGGGAGCGTTTATGCAGGAGCATGTGCACCCCGATGCACAGAAGAATCTGCCCCAGGTGGCAGGCAAGTGGCAGAAGCGGCAGAAGGAGCCCACGACTCCGTTGAAGCAACCCCACCTGGCTCCTTTCCCCTGGGCTGAGACCTCCCCATCTCCGCCAGAGGAACGCTCGCAGATACGGGGAGAGGCGGCTCCTGGCCCCCAACCCTAGGCCAGTCTGATCATTGAGGGTCCCCCTGCTCCGCCATCTCCTACCTCACCCCACCTCACCTCCTCTTGCACAAAAAGGGAGCTGACCGGACAGGATTGAACACCATTCCCTACATGAGGTGACAGACCTCCTTCACCTCCACGCTCTCAGGGTAACTTTCAGTTGACTCTCTAACAGAGTTTCTAATAGGCCCGGCTTATAGACTCGTGCATGTGCCTGAGCACCTCCTTGTGGGGTATGCATAGTGACGATCGACCCTGCCCAAGACCCTTGACCCAGAAGCCTGACCAACAGGCACGACCGGCAGCCTCTGGGTGCCCCTGTCATTCCTCACCTTGAGGTTCAGGGCGCGCAGGGCTCTTTTCCACAAGCAAGTATGCTGGGGGTTCTTCCTTATTTCTTCTGACTTGTTTTTTGACTTTATTCTCCCAGTATGTTTGAACTAGACACTAGGAGAGGAGACAAATGTTGCCTTTGCTCCAAACTTGCTTTAGGTTGTAGACCAGGTCATTCAATCTCTTTGGGTTATTGCTTTCCTGTCTATCAAGGGAGGGTAATGCAAAGGCTCAGCCTAAACCCCAAGCTGGTACGCTTCTTTCTCTTTCTTCCTGGTGCTAACACAACACCTCCTTCCTGGGGGGGGGTGTGTGTGTGAAATAGCCTCACCACTACTCCCCCCCCCCCCCGCTGCCCTGCAAAGCCTACACTGACACCCCCTGATTGCCCCACCCTGCTGGGGGCCAGCTGCCTCCAGATGTTGCACATCTGTCCCTCTGAGCAAAAGAGAGTCAGCATTATCTCTCCCCACCCCATCCGTTAGGGGCTTTAGAAAAACGACACCATCTTCAGACTTAGCAAGCTGCCAGGAAGATCGGGCTGGGCAAGGAATACTGACTCAGTCTTAGAACAAAGCACTAAGAAACATAACTGATTGGAGACAAGGTTGGGGACCTCCTTGAAGGCTTTTCTCAGAATCCAAGCAAAGAATGAATCCAGTCCTCAAAGGAGGTAATTTCACAACAGGAAGAAAACTATTCAAGTACCCTGGTTTTTTGTGTTTTTTTTTTTTCCTAAGGGACTTCAAACCGGAGATATTCAGAAGCTGAAAAATAACAGCTACAATTTATGGGGCCCCTGCCATGTGCCGGGTACCATTCTAAGCACCTTACATCCATGAAATACTATTCTGTACCTCTGTATGAGGTACCATAACATATACATGAGGCTCTGTTACATATACATGACGTGGTATTTCAAATACATGAGCTATGTAAGCAGCTTATATACATCCTCTAATACTGAGGAGTGGTTATGATTCTTGACTTACAAAGACACCGAGCTGTTGAGAGAGTAAATAACTAATTTGTTGAAGGTCATACAGATAACAAACAGTCCCTGGCAGTGAGGAGCTCCCACCCTGGCCCATCCAGTGTGTCCTCCCAAGGATGGCAGAACAGCCTGGGTCCCTCGTGGACCCGACTGTATGGGAGTCAGCTCCCGCTGCTGCCCACCTCCCTCGTCACACACCCGCCTCTGCTCTCCTCCAGAGACTTGCAAAAGCAAGCTGAAGGGGACCTATTAGTTCATGATACACCCACAGAATGGAATTTAATGCTGTGGTTTTAAAAAAGATATGCTAAGTTCACCAGGAAATAATAAATAGAAAACCTAAGAAATGTGTGTATAGTATGTATATGAAATGAGAAAGAGAAAAGGATAGATATACTCCAATAGTACAGGAGCAAAAACGCACACTGAAAATCTCTGAGGGGTATAAAATAAACTGTCTAGAAATGTATCCTCTATAGACACTGGATGCCAGACCCCCCACAAGGGATGGCCCGTGACCAGTCTCTCAATTACTGTTCTCTGGCCCTGGATGGACAGGTATTGTCTTACCACAATATTCCAGACAACGGTGGTTATGGCTTGGAGGGAGCTCCTAACACAAGTTAGATGAGAACTTTTGCCACTCCATGTCTGAGGAGTTAATTTTCCCTCTCAATAATTCTTTGGCTTGATTTTATGGACTTACTGGTGCAAAAACTGCAAGATAAATGGAAGGAAAACAAAACAAAACAAAACAAAACAATAAAACCCCCCAAAACCAGGTACTGAAAAATCAAAGGAGTCATGCCTTTTATTTTTATTTGCCACAAGGAAAATAGGTCATCATATTTTCAAGTGGAATAAATGCTTCATGACAGGAGTTTTAAATATGAAGTAAATGTTTATGTGATGCCAAAGAATATGTTCTCCATGCTGTACTCATACAATAAAGAAAATTTCTGTTCAAAACAGGAAAGAGGAAACAGCAATGAATTCCCCGGGAGAGATTACTCTGTGCCATCTACGTCTTCCCAGAGAGTCAGACGAGAATCGGAAAGGGCTGAGGGCTGAGGCTTGTGGTTGTCTGCATGTTTTATTATATGTGGAATGTAGTCAGAAGAGCACTGGGGGCCTGTCAAGATTAGCATCTCAAATTTACTGAGACTCTTTCCTTCTTTTTCTTCTTCACTTTCAGAAGGAACTGTTCTATCTTCAAGGGGCAGCCTGCACTCTGTCCCCTTATTAAAATAGAACTTAAGCTACCTCACATGGTGCTTTGGAGGAAGAAAATGTGAAAGAGTCAGACACTGATGGGACAGGAAGAGCAGCATAGTATACAGTGGGGAGAAACATGGCGACGGCCAGGCAGTGGGAGGATGGCCCCTGAGGGAGGGGCCCAGGGAGAAAGGGGAGGGCAACCCCCCAAGCCCAGGCTCTGATGTGAAGTACACAAGAGAATGCACAGAACCACTGGACAACAGGGATTTCACTGAATCAGGAAATGTGCTCGCCTCCTGCGCCTCTGTATTTATTTATTCATTCGTTCATTCACTCACTCACTCGCTCCCTCTCTCCCTCCTGCATCCATTCAAAATTACATATTGGAGTTACACTGGAATTTGACTGCATGCCTCTGGTACCCAGGAAAAGTCACTAGTTACCAGAAGGAAACCACAGACCCAAACCCTCCAGGCAGACCTGCTAAAAATTTCAAAGAACATTCTCAGCCTGGGAAATCTGCCAAGTGGGGCACTGGCCAAGGGTGGAGTGAGAGTCCCCGCAGGGGCCAGCGACGTGCTATGATTCCGATCCCAGGAAACGGAGCTGCCACCACATTCCTGGGCACCTGAGCCCTCAAGGAGCTCATGTCCGAGGTTGGATGCTGTCCACTGGTCAGTGTTTCTAAAATCCTGTATGAAAAAAGGCCTGTGGGAGAACAGTGGCAGAAGTCTCCACAGGGCTTCTGCCCATGCCCAGGCGCTAGCTTGTCGTTGGTCGTCGTTGTGGGGCGAGGGGTGGGGAGGGTCAGTGCCAGTGAAGGCTGGCATCCCTCCTTCAAATAAAGCAAGCGTTCTAATGTCACAGGGACCCAAGCAGAAAACGTTAGGGGGTCATTTGTGGAAAAGCCTGCACCCATCCAGTGCTGCTGATATGAGCCCTTCCACATCACCCAGTCAGCGGCAGGCAGAACTCAGGAAGGTTCAAGCACAGTGAACTACCAGTCATAGGCTCTAGAGCCCGAGTGGTGCCTAGCGACCTCATCCTAGGCTCCACAGAGCTTCTCAGAGGGGCCTGCAGCGTTTCCAAAAATACTACCGCGGACTAAGTCTGCTTTCCCCCAGCGGCTTCTTCAGTTTTCAGTGCTCACTAATAAAGTTCAAGTTCACAGGAGAAGCCACGTCCTGTCCCCGAGTGATCTGGAGTCCTTGGGCAGGGTTCCCAGGAAGCTGGCCAGGGGGAGTATGTCTTATTACATTACCTGGGAGAGAAGGGGAATTTGGGGAACTACAAGATGAGAAGACAACAAGAAAAGAAGGTGAAAGAAGGGTAAGGCAAAGGAGCTGAAGCAAGAAGATAAAAAGACAGCTGTGAAGTCAAAGTCCAGACTGATAATGGGTTCAATTAAGCTCATGCCTTCCCAGGAAGCGGGCAGGTTTATGGTTAATACAGTCTACCCTCCCGGGACCTTTGGATCATGCTGACCAAAAAGTGAACTCATCTTCCTTCCATCCTCCCTCTAGGAGCCCAGGCGAGGCCTGTCCTCAGGGCAGGGTGCTGGTGGGGGGCGGGGAGGGGAGCAGGAGGAACGTCCTTAGGAAGCTTAACATAGGTGAACAAGCCCCAAGTCTGTCTAGAGAAGCAGCTAGAATGGCCTTAGCTCTTGTGGAACTTCGATGCCCCCCCTTTCACAAAAACCTGCTTAAACTTGTTCTTACAAGTTTTATGTTCCATTGAGACTGACCAAACCTCTCCACATGGGGAGAGATGGATGAACAGGTCAAGCAATAATGCTTTTTATTATTATCTGAAAACATCCCATAAGCCAACCTGTGCTCCTTTGAGGTGTGTGCACGTACTTTCTCTCTCTCATACATACACTCATGACACACTCACACGCACACACACAGTGTGTCTCACGCCCACCTCCCGCTGCTGGCACTCTCCCCAACCAGGGGACACCCAAGTCCAGGACAACTAATGAATTCCCAGTTTCTGCTTCTTAGGGCCTTGGAAACTCCTGTCTCCCCTCAAATTGTCTCTCCTAGTGACATGGGAATGCTGGGAAAACAAGTCAGTATTGTGAGGGGAAAAAATGGTTTTCTAATAACTCTGCAAAACAACAGACACATATACTGGGGTTTGGACCTCATGCCTATAAACTCCCATACAAAGAAAACAAAACCTGCCAAGAGGAAAAGTGGTGTGTGTGTGTGTGTGTGTGTGTGTGTGTGTGTGTACGAATCTTCTTTTTTTCCAGTTTGTTGAACATAAGAAAATATTCTGAGGCCACAGAGGCTGATGGGAGATCTAGTTAGCTTAGGTCTTAGTGCTCATGAAGTACAAGTGAAGGTCAAATTCTTCAAGTCAGTCAGTTACCTGTATCCAGAGGCAAATATTATTGGCCCCGGGCCCTGCCTTAAATCTCGGTAACTTCTTGCAGGTACATAGTCTCGGTCACCGGAGCGCTGGGGAAGAGTTGGGTATGGCTCAGTATTACCCACCTCTCCTACAAACAAGGCTCCCATCCTATCCCTTACCATCTCAGGGCAGCCCAAGAGTTGTGTCTTTACTTACGCGAGGGGGCACTTTCCTCATCTGGCAATCTGGGCCCTGCACATAGTGGGCCTTGGCTCAACAGGAGCTGAGACCTTGCAGCAAGGGTTAAGCTGAGGTTAAGATCGATAACACGGTTTTAAGGGTCGAGGACCCCTGCGGATGGATGAGCACTGCCCCCTTAGCCAAAGCCCCTTTCTGCTATGCTCGCGACATTGGCTGTCCCTTAATAAGGCATGAGTCGCCCAACTGAAAAGAACTGAAATGCATCTAGAAAACTGGGGTAAAAAGAAATTTGAGTTTCTGGCAGAAATAAGGACTGGATGAGAGGCATTGTAGCCAATCTCAAAAACGGACCCCAGTGATCCCTGCCTCCTGATAGTCACGCCATCCTCCCGTGAATAACGGTGACCGAAAAGATTTTGCAGAGTGTGCCTTCTGAGGGTAGGTCATAAAAGGCATCGCAGTTCCCATCTTGTTCTCTCTTGGATCACTCACTCAGGGGAAACCCAGCTGCCATGTTAATGGGACACCCAAGAAAGCCTGTAGCCCCATCCATGTGGTGGGAAACAGAGGCCTCCTGCTTGCAGGCAACACTGATCCGTGAGCGCGTGTGTCAGAAATGTGGGACTCGGGTCCTCCAGACTCAGCGGGGCCTTTGGCTGAACACAGCCCTGGTCAACATCCCCACAACCTCATGAGACCATGGGCCAGAACCATCCAAGCAAGCTAAAGCTGCTCCTGAGTCCTGCCCACCCCTACTCCCGAGGTAACATGTGTCCATTACAGTCTCAAGCTACTAAATCTGTGGTAATTTGTTATACATCAAGATACCTAATTCAAGAGGTAAAACATGAGCCAAGCAAGAGAGATATAGGGTAGACATTTGAAGGAATATTTTTTTTACCTTTCAGAATTGCTTATTCACTCAATCAGTATTCACCAAGGGCCTCTTAGGTGCCGGGCACTGTGTCTACACCTGGTGTTACCAGCTTAGCCTGCCTGGGCAGCGAGAGGGGAGAAGAGTCAACGCCCACAGGACAGAATATATCAGATCACTCTCACATGGATCCCAGGGTCTGTGTACAAGCGAGTTTCTCGGAACCTGGCTCCAGGAAGCCAGGAATTCAGAGATATTACTTGCTATCCTAAAATCCAAAATGGTCCTTGTGGCTTTCAACCGTAATAAAGCATATGCTTTATCCTTCAAGCTTGAGGCTTCAAACCCTGTTAAAACTCGGGTCCTCTGCGGGGTCCTTATGAGTGTAATACGTGAATCTCTGATTCTGTGGGGAGACGTCAAGCTGGCAAGGCAGGAAATTGTGGGGCATGAATGGTGGTAGGACTTGAACAGAGTGGTGTCAGGAGATAAATTCTGGAAAGTTTGCATCCAAGCTGCTGGGTGCTTGGCATATCTGAAGCAAAATACGAAATTCATTTAAAAAAAATTCTAAGCATCATGATGAATACTGCGTAATACATACAATTGTTAAATCGTGATATTGCACACTTGAAACTAACAGAACAGTGTATGGTAGGGTGCCTGGGTGGCTCAGTGGGTTAAAGCCTCTGCCTTAGGCTCAGGTCATGATCTCAGGGTCCCGGGATCGAGGCCCGCATAGGGCTTTCTGCTCAGCGGGGAGCCTGCTTCTTCCTCTCTCTCTGCCTGCCTCTCTGCCTACTTGTGATCTCTCTCTCTGTCAAATAAATAAATATTTAAAAAAAAAAAAAAGCAACAGTGTATGGTAATTTTCCTTGAATTAAAAAATTAAAAAAATAATAATAGGTACCATTTACTACACAATAACTTCTTGAAAGAATCCTACAGGATTGATATTACTATCTACACTCTACAAATGAGGGGCTAAGAAAATCTAAATGACTCACCCAAGGGTATATAGTTATTAAGTGGTAAAGTCTGACTTTGTACTTTGTACCCAGGTCTCTCTCACTCCAAAGTTCACTGTTTCCTCTCCATACTACGCATGTTAAAGAACATGAGATGCTCACACACACACCCTGCTTTTCATCTCCTATGGAAACTAGGAAAAACATGAGAAAATTTGAGCATGCTGTTCATATTTCTCTAACAGGTAGCCCACAGTGTGTTTGTTTTTAATGAACGTTCCTTCTTAAATGCAATAAATGAAAAAAACTATGAAAGATAATTAGAAGACTGGAAAGGGAGAAGCCAATTTCTTTCAAGCGAATATGGAGTTTGGTGAGGAGTTCTGAATGTTGTTTTAGAAACCACACTGCTCTCAAAGTAACAGAAAATGCAAACTCATAAAGACAAAAACTCTCATACCACAGTACACAGGCCAGGGAGCACAACGGGGTGACAGACCAGAGCCCCCCCCCCTTTCAGCCCATTTGTACTGATGACAGTCATGTCATACAGACGTTTGAAAAGCAGGAGGTGATGGGAGGTCTGATGCAGGAACACATGCAATCACCACATAGGCAACAACCTTCTGGAACAAAAGGTCTATTATTTGCTCAAACCAAGCAAGGAAGAAAGTGTCAAAGTGTTCCCCAAACCTGACCCAAACCATCTTGTGTCCAGCAGGAACACCTGGCCAAAGTCTATTCTCTTCCCCAGGACAGTCCCCTCCTCAAGCTTGAGGTTACAAACAGGGAAATTTAATCCTACTGGGTTGTTTTATTATGGTTTTTTTTTGTTTGTTTGTTTAAATAAAAAGTACCCTTTCTCTCCAAACACAGCAGTTAACAAAGGCCCAGTTCAAATCTATTACTGGAAAATTACAAGCGAGAGGTTAAAATAGTGTGTGTGTTTAAGGTAGGGGAACTACAATGAAAATAGGACATTATATCCTTTGCTCTTTTAAACCATCTTCCTTGGGGGCGGGGGGGCTTACAGTGTTGAAGAAGGCATCCTTCCTTTAGCGTGGAGCTGCCCTGGCCTCGCTGGCGAGCAGCCCGCTCCAAACCGTCTGTTGGAAGGCAAGCTCTTCCTGTATCTGCTGTGGGAACACGGCAAGAACAGGGCAACAATCTCCCTCTTGCAGTTGGGAAGTCTGAGGCCTTTTAAAAGCTTGCACAATATTCTCCCCCCTTTATTTGCAGTCAGGAAAACCTTGGTAGGGGTGGGAAGGACCTGAAACCTGACCCTCACTGACCAGAAGAACTTTCCGTTGGCTGTCAACCTATTAACCTGATGTGTACACCCCCATTAGATCCCTGACATCTAGCATGCGATCCTTTCTAGACGCCCTCTCATTCCTTAAAGGAAAATCTCATTTCCCGTTGGGATTGTTATGGCCACAGGGGTTCAGAAAGATGTTTTAAAGGCCTTAAGAAGGGAAAAAAAGTCTTTCATATTTCGTTTCCCTCCCCAAATCACCCTACTCTCCATTTCCTTTCCTTCTCTACTGTCCTCTATAGTACCCCTTATGCACCACAAGTAAGTGAAACCATGAGATACTTGACTTTCTCCACTTGGCTTATTTCACTCAGCATAATCTCTTCCAATCCAGTCCATGTTGCTACAAAAGTTGGATATTCATCCTTTCTGATGGAGGCGTAGTACTCCATTGTATATATGTACCACATCTTCTTTATCCATTCATCTGTTGATGGGCACCCTGGCTCTTTCCACAGTTTGGTGATTGTGGCCATTGCTGCTATGAACATTGGGGTACATATGGCCCTTCTTTTCACTACAGAAACAAACTGAGGGACTTGGAGGGAGGGGGTGGTGGAATGGGAGAGCCTGGTGGTGGGTACTGAGGGCACGTATTGCATGGAGCACTGGTTGATGGGGCATAAACAATGAATCTTGGAACACTGAAAAAATAAAATAAATTTAAAGTACAAAAAAAGAATGTGGAAAATGCAGAAAACTATAATGGAAAACATTAAAATCATTAGTGGTACTATTGGCCATAGGTAATTACTGTTATTATTTACATTAATGCATTTTCATTCTATTTTCCATGCACTTACACCTAGATGTAACAATTTTAGAAAATTGGAGTGCTAATATTTATACCATTTCTTAACTTGACTTTTCTTTTTATCATTAAATGTTCTTTAAGAATGGTAAAAAAAAAAAAAGAAAGAAAGAAAGAAAGAAAGAAAGAAAGAAAGAAAGAAAGGGAATCTCTTTCAGATAGGCAATGGCCACCGGTGTTCCATCAAATCAAAATTAGAACACAAAAGAACTAGTTAAGCCCATCAGAATAAGCCCAGCATTATTTTCTTGTAAATGACCTAAATTCTGAAGTCTTCACCTCCCTGAAATTAACTTTCTCAAAGGTTAGCATGCGCCAGAATTCCTTGGAGAGCTTCTTGAAACATACACTGCTAGACACCACCCCAGAGTTTCTCATTCAAAAGGTGTGGGGAGGCCCTGAGAATTTTCATTTCTAACAAGTTCACAAGTGAGGCTGCTGCTGGTCTGGGACCACATTTTGAGAACTCTCTAGACCGCAGTAGCCACCTTCTCTGAATCACCTGTAAGTGCTCTACCTAAACTTATTCAAAGGCAGTTAGGGCTCTGCTGAGAATGTAGAAAGCTAGAAAAACCATTACTCCCACCACTGCAACTAAAAATACACAAATAGAACAAGGGAAAAGAATGGAGTCCAGGGAGGAATCTACACATACAGGGTCAACTGATTTTCAACAAAGGTAGAAAGGCAGTTCAACGGAGAAACTACAGTCTTTTTTCAACAAACAGTGCTGCTGGAACAATTGGATATCCATATGCAAAAATAAACACAGATCGGTACCTTGCACCTCATACAAAAATAAACCCCAAACAGAGGATAGGCAAAAATGTAAATACTGTTAAATATCTGGAGGAAAACAGAGGAAAAAGTTCTCTGCAACCTTGGGGTTAGATAAATATTAGCTAGGACACCAAAAGTCTAATTTACCAAAGACAGATAAACTGAACTTCATTGAAATTAGTAACATCTGCTGTTCCAAAGACATTGTTACGGGAATAAAAAGGCAAGTCCCCAACCTGGAAAAAATATTATTGCAAATTGCATATATGGGAAAGCGCTTAGGGCTAGACTATAAAGAACTCTCAAAACTTGGTAACAAGGAAATAGCCCAATAAAAAAATAACCTAAGATCTGAAAGGTACCACACCAAAAAAGATATATGGATGGCAACTGAATACCTGAAAAGATGTTGAACGTCAGTTTTAGGAAGATGAAAATTAAAACCACACTGAAAGCACTACATGCCTTCTAGAACGACTAATGTTAAAATAATGATAAAATAAAGCTTGAAGATACCAAGCACTAATGATGATGGAAGGTAACTAGAATCTTCATGCGCTGCTGGTGGGAAAACAAAATGGTTTCACTGCTTTGGGAAACAGTTCATGATTTCTTAGAAAAATCACACACACTTGCCACACCCAATCTAGAAATTCCATTTCCAGGTATTTACTCAAGTAAAAAGTGACAGTCACACAAAAATCTGTATGTGAATAACTCTGGCAACTTTATCAGTAACTGTCAAACGCTGGACATAATCCAAAGGTCCCTCATCCCGGGAGAGACAAGCAGATTAGTAGACACCCACACATGGAATTCCACTCAGCACCAAGGAGGAACATATCGGTGTTACAATCAGCAACACAGATGACCCTCAAATACACCACGTTAAATGGAAAGAAAAAAAAAAAGCCAAATATGCAGGGGTACATACTGTATGATTCCATCCAAATGACGTACTGGACAAGATGAAACTGTAGGCATTGGAAAGGGATCAGTGGTTGTGCCCCACCTAACCCTGCACATCAAACACCATTGCTATGGTGCACTATGAAAGGGAAAGATAATGGGCGAATTTGGGGGTGATGCAGCTATCCCATATTCTGATCGTGGCAGTGGTTACAGGAATGCATGTATTTGTCAAAATTGGCAAAAACATATGCTAAAACGGGTGAATTCTACCATCTATAACTATCACCTTAAAAAAAAATTTTTTTAAAAAGGGGAAAAAGGTAATGAGGGAGGACCTACCATAGCCTCATCCCTGTGCCAAGAGTGACTAGAGATCCAAGAACCGCCCTGAGGGCAGTTTAGAAGGGACATCTGCCTACAGCATTGAAAAAAGCCTGCCGGTGGAGAACTCAGGTGGGCAGGAGAGGTTGTAGAGTCTAAAGAGAGGTGGGGTACATGGCGTGAAGCAGGTCCCCTCGGCCATCTGGTTCCACCTTGAACCTGAAAGCTTTGGTTCTGCTCTCACCAGCCTAACAAGGTCCATCCCCTGTGGCCCTCACAGAAGTCACATTCTTCCTCCCTCAGAGCCTCCAGTCAAGTCAAGGTTCTCTCTCCTCTCATCTAAAGCTTTCCCATCCCTTAAGACCTAAATCTTCCACAAAACCTTTCTCTACTGGAGCAGTCCACTGGGATCGCCTCTTCTCTGAACTACCATAGCTATTGAGTTCAATAGCCATTCACTAAACATTTAATCATAAACCTTCGGAAGGCTTGATGTGGTGCTCATAACTATCTCACAGCTTCTCAGCTACTCATGTCAGGAAGAGAAGCAGCCCTTAAAAGTTCCTGCATGTCCTTCTCCCCAAGCTCTCCTCTAACACACCCACTGCTTACTTCCAACCATCATTAACTGAATGAAATACCGAAGTATGGACAATAGTAAGAGAATTAATTAGTGTGGTATTAAACACATGGCAATTCGTTCGCTTACATCACAAAATATTTGTGAATTTCCTCATGTACAAGGTGATTATCTTTTTGCAAAATAAAATCCATCCCAGTTTGTAAAGAATTTCACAATCCCTAAAGGACCCACAATAATGCAGCAAGAAAATACATCTTTGGATATATGATTGTTTCCAAGTATTAGATTGTTTGCATGATAGCACATACAAATGAAGGTTGGGTTATTTTCCTTTTTGAAAAAAATAAATTCTGCACTTTTTCCTTCAGAAGTCCTTGACTAAGCGTCTTGACCTCTATGGATGGTCTCTATTTTCATGCATGCTTATGAGACCAATTTATTTAGTCTTTTAATCCAGCAGAACAGCGATGCACAAATATCATGCTGGGTTACTACCATCATATTCTGGGTCTCATGTAACATTTCATTCGTTGCTCTTTGGTTATTCCATGGTAAAGTATAAACAGAAAGTGCAGTCATGATAAGGGATTATTTGATCGCAAGGAAACGGTTGTTTCTTCAGAAATTTTCTAACCAGTATAAACTCTGGACTCTGCTGAAGTTTTAGTGACAAGGAAACTATCCTTCTTTGGTTTGGACACACGGACCCCCTCCCATAATATAGAGACACGTGTGTGAATGAGTTTAGGAACAGTTTTGGGAATCCCAGGGGCTGCACAAAGAGCCTATATACGCCAAGACCCGCTTCAAAGGGGGAGGTGAGCCTTAAAAAGGCTTGCAAAGTTGAAGAGGACTTGCCAAACTGATAATTTTGTTGAAGGCCTGTTAGGTATAACTCGAAGGTGCTACCTCCAGGTAGACAAAATGAAACAAACACGAGAATGCTACCTGATCAGTGAGTATAAAATGAAACCACTCAGAATCCCTGGAGGCTTGGTAAAGCACAGGTGGCTAGGCCCCCCGGGCAACTTCATTCCAGAGGCCTGGAGGGCAGGGAGGGGGCCTGATGATCTGCATTTTTTTTTTTTAAAGATGTTATTTATTTGACAGAGAGACAGAGCCTGAGAGGGAACACACGCAGGGGGAGTGAGAGAGGGAGAAGCAGGCTTCCTGCCAAGCAGGGAGCCCGATGCAGGGCTTGATCTTGATCTTGGGGACTCCTGGATCATGACCTGACAGATGCTTAAGGACTGAGCACCCAGGTGCTCCACGATCTGCATTTCTAAGGAGCTCCCAGGTGATGGCTCCTGCCCCTGAGCCAACAAGTGAGTGCACTTCCAGCATCACTGGCTGCCCCAGACATCTGTGGCCCCCTGGGTCCCCAGAACTGCCACAGGATTCCACACTGAGGGACAGGGAACAGTCCAAGAAAATCCACCCCCCTAAAGCAGCCCCCACAGCCCCAGGAAGGGAGACCCTGGAGGCATTGCCCCAGAGCACGCTGGGTGCACCACATCTCAATCTCAGAAACCAGCTTCTAGGAGCATCTCTGCAAGCAGGGGATGAATACTAGGGAAAGAGACCAGCAGTGGAGGGGGATCAGACATCACGGATGAGCGGGACAGAAAGAAGAGCACCTCTGAACCGGAGAACCTCAAATTCTCAGGCACTCCCGAATACCTGCTATGTGGAGAAGTGAGCCCAGCTCTGGGACGGGGGCATGCTGGATGGCACTTTGGCCCAGTGAGGGGGCTGGAGCTGGGCATCCCGCCCTCCCTGTTGCAGCTCATTTCTCCTATGGGTATTTGGGGTCCCCACTTTGGAAGCCGAGAAGCCCTGGTTTGGAGTTAGCTGCTTCAGATCTTCTCGCAGTAAGAGATCCTAGAGCCTTTCTTCCCTGCGACAAGAAGAGAGCTTTAAAATACAGGGAGGCCTTATCCCACCCTCAGAGGTTTCCATCTAAATGGCTGGGGGAATGCCCTTGGGGGAGGTTTTTAAAGCTTCCAAGGTGCTTTTAAGCTGGAACCCAAATTGGGAACTTCTGGTCAATCAGATCAGAGCTTCTTGGCCCAAAAGAAGTCTGTGTTCTGACTTTCCCTGTCCTTCAACTAGTGATGAGGGCATTTCCAGAGCCAGGAGATTTGTTATATTCCAAAAACCAAAGGAGCTATAAAAAAAAAAATGGCATTTAGGGGTGCCTGGGTGGCTCAGTGGTTAAGCGTCTGCCTTTGGCTCAGGTCATGATCCCGGAGTCCCGAGATCGAGCCCCACATTGGGCTCCCTGAGCGGCAGGAAGCCTGCTTCTCCCTCTCTCACCCCTCCTGCTTGTGTTCCCTCTCTCACTGTATCTCTGTCAAATAAATAAATAAAATATTTTTTTAAATGGCATTTAAATACGTCTCCTTTATTTCCCTTTAATAGGCACAAGTGGTAGGTAACAATGCAGGGGAGGGCAGTAAATCTTCTCTGCCTTAGGAAAACAGACAGCTTTCGTGAATCCATTCACTTCCCTGAAAGCTCAAAGCCCTCTGCGCTTTGCCCACATCAACAGGTAAATTAAGTTTAGTGGGTACAAAAATAATTAGACTAATACTGCGGAACACTAGCTCTCAAACCTGGCTACACATTAGACTCACTTGGAGAGTACTGCAACATGCCAGTGACTGGGGCCCGCCCAGACGACTGAATCTCCATCTCCGGGGGCAGGATGACTTGGCCTCTTATTTTTTTAAAGCTTGCCAGGGGATTCTAATGTGCAGCCAGTATGAGAAGCACTGGTGGAGAGGGTGGGTGGTGGTGCAGTGAAAGCCCGGGAGAGGCACTGGAGGGACAGGGACAGTGACCAAGCCAGTGGCTTCGGACTCAGCAGCTGCCCGTGACATTGAACAAATGTTTGGGTTCCACGTTCTGGGGGCATGACTCAGACTTGGGTATTCCAGGGCGGGGACAGTCCAAGGATAAGGGAGAAGAAGGAATGGGAACTGGTATTCAGAGGAGCGGGAAGGAGGGAGGGAGGGAAGAGGAAGGGAGATGATGCCCTATCCTAATTGAAAAGCATATGAAAAATGCCTTAGATTGAGAATCCGCTAGTGGAGGATAAAGGCTTGACTCTGACAATCAGATGTGGCCCCTATGTAAGCCTCTTTGTTTGCCTTGGTCTCAGCTTCCCCAAAATTGCATGGGCGGGTGGCTGTGAATCTGCGGGTCCCTTCTGGTCCTGAAATTCTCCATCAAGGTCGCTTGAGTATTGAATGGACATTAGCCTGGGCCCCTGGTAACAGGGAAGAGGAAGGAGCCTCAGAGTAGAGTCTCTTCCAGGTTATCTAATGCAGCTGCTCAACTTTGAGAACAACAGATAGAGGGTTATTTCAAAGCCAGTAACAACTTGAGAACTTTCTTATCAACCACCACTGGGTAATGCCAAAAAAGGTAGCAAGCTTAAACTTCCCCTCCAGAAAAAAACCTAGCTTTTGGGGAGAATTCAGCCTACTCTATACTATAATCTGGAGTTGTATTTGGCTACTGTGTTTTGTGTTTTGCTAGTTTATAAGCGCCTTGAAAGTAGAAACCGTTTCTCTAATAGAACTTGGGTGGTACGTGGCCTGACTTCCAGCACTCTCTGTGCTCTTACTTCTACCATTAAGTCATGTTCCTGGAAAGCTACATGTCAATGGAATGCCCATCAATCAAACCCAATTTTAAATGTACATTAAGTGCTGTGTAAAGGAGCCCTGCGGTGAGTGCTTTTGAAGAGAGACTAAATTTTCTGGTAATGCTAACAATTATACCTTAATTCAAGTTTGGTAAATCTAAATTTTAACATAGCAATTTAAATGTAAAATAGAGGGTTTTTTTTTTTAATGTTCCCTTAATTTGAACCCTTCACAGGGGGTTCTGGGTATGTTATAATAAATTCTGCTATAGCTTACGCCCCTTTAGAATACTTTCATCAAGAGGAGAGGTGTTCAGCGTGCCTCTGTGATTGGGTCACTTCCATATACAGAGCAGTGTTTACTTTCACAAGGCCTGGGAGCCCTGTGGTGTAATGAAATGAGCACGGTCACTGAGTTGGGGGCCTGGCTTCTTCTGCTTACCACTGCCTTACTGTGTGCCCTTGGGCAGTCCCTTTCCTTTTCTGGGCTTCAGTGTTTTTATCTGTGTGATGGGAATACTGGACAAGGTGATTTCTGAAGACCTTCTCGGCTTTGGCCTCCTAAGATTTAGGGTTCCCGGAAGAGTCTGGGTCATCTGAGGTTGTCAAAGTTTACAGCCCTACAACCATCCCATTAGCGCTTTGATCCAGCTCGGCGTAAACTCAGAGAAGGAGATGTGGGCGAACCACATGGGTTAGATGCCTCGTGTTTCAGCCTCGGCCTGGTGTTAGCGGGACCTTTAAACCTAAGGACAACAAGGCATAAATCTTGCGGTTAACATCAAAGTGGGGTCCCATGGCCAAAGAGCTCTCCTTCAGGACCGCGAAGAGGCTTGGCTGGTGGGTGGAGATCAGGTACACATAAACAGCACCTAATTTCGGTGAGAAAGTCAAGGTTAAGTGGGGGAACTGTGGAAACCCAGACACTGGCAGGGTAGAAGGGAGTACTGGAGAGACGGCTAGAGGTGGAAACAGTACTTAACAGTGTCCATGAGCTGTTCCCTCCATGACCAGTGGTTCTCATGTTCTCACACCTGGCTGCTGATCAGTTACTTGGGATGCTGGCGCAGCCACATCCTCGAACCAGGCCCCAACCCTACTAGGGGAGGCTGGGAGATCTGTCGTTTCAGTCTGTCCCTGGGCAATCGGGCATAGCCAGCGCAGCAGGAGACGGCACTACTGTGTCTGAAGAACTCTGGCTTGGAGTGGTCACCTGCGTAAGGAGTGAGTAAAGCTACGAATATACTTCATGATCATGACCAAGGAGAGAAGCACCCGGTAAAATGGAAGGACACCATTTGGGGCCTTCTGTCAGGGTGGGCAAGTGAACGTGGGCACAGACAGAAAATCTGGACCACTCAAGTAGGCAAAGAAAGGCCAAAGAACTGAGGCTGGCAAGTCTGAGGACATTTCCTGAGGGGAGCCAAGATCTCAGAGGAGCTCCAGGAACACCGGTCCCCCCACTCCCTTTGCAACTTCGCTCCTCATCCCGGAACAGCTCTGCCGTGAGCCACCAGGAACACAACCGCAGAGGCCGGCAGGCCACCCCGAGGTACCCCCTCTCTCTGCTCTCCGTGTGCCTGTGGTAGTCTTCTTTACTGCATTTCTCATCTGACACTTAGGACCAGGGGCATGACCAAAGCAGGCATCTGCAAGTCCCTGGGGAAACCAGAGCAGCGTCAGGAATAAACGTTGGTGATGACCCTGAGAGCGATTTTCTGCTCACCCAGCCAGAGTTGACCATGCAAATGTGCTGTGACATCTTTATGAGCGACCCTCAAAATCACAGAGTGGGAAACAGGAAAAGTGAACTCTGTGAGCGGAACTGTAATTCTGCCCGCAAATTTCAAGAGAAAAGCTTTCAGAAGAAAATCAAATGCACTCATCTCAAGGCCACGGATTGGCTGATGTCCATTACTGGGTAATAAATTACCTGATCCAGAAAGCTGAGGTATGTTTTCACACCTACTATTAGAACAACACATTACATTTGGGTAAATATTGATTTTATGAAAGGGGGGAAAAAGGCCACAAAAAACTAAGCTGAAGATCACCTCAGGCTTTGGTCAAAAATTCATTTGCGGAAAACAACTTTGTTATTGTTCCCTAGGGTGCCAACTGGGGACATATTTTCTAAGCGCTTATTTTAGGCAAATGCTTTACTTCATAAAAATTTTTAACTTAGGAAGAGATTTAAAAACCCAAACAGGTCTATAACCTTTTCAAAAAAATCAATAATTTAAAAAAAAAAAATCAATGCATTTCCAATTTAAATCCCTGTAGGTTTTTCACAGAATTTGAGAAGTTGATTCTAAAATTTATAGGCGAAAAATGGCCCAAAAATAGCAGCAGCAACAACAGCAAAGTTAACAAGTAAGAATAAAGATTGAGAATGT
>PITA01006503.1:29544-55613 GCA_004023965.1 Spilogale gracilis
CCTGGGTGGCTCAGTCAGTTAAGCGACTGCCTTCGGCTCAGGTCATGATCCTGGAGACCCGGGATCGAGTCCCACATCGGGCTTCCTGCTCAGCGGGAAGCCTGCTTCTCCCTCTCTCACTCCCCCTGCTTGTATTCCCTCTCTGGCTGTGTTTCTCTCTGTCAAATAAATAAAATCTTAAAAAAAAAAAAAAAAAAAAAGATTGAGAATGTGCTCCATCAGACGCCGGAGATTTGTTTCACAGGTAAAGCGATTAGAACAATGCATATGGGCTGAAGGGTGGATAGACAGCCCCAAAGAACAGAACGGTCATCTGGAACGGTAGAATCAACGGATATGAATAGGGCCCGATCACAGTACGATCCCAAGCCCACAGGTCGTTAAGCTGGGGGAACAACAAAGTTAGATCAAAGTGTTAAAAGCAAAACACTGAAACTTGTATTTAAAAATACGTAGGAAACTATCTCTGTCAGGTAGGGAAGGATTTATGAAAACATAATGCCAACAGCGCACGCTGAATATAATCATATTAAAATGTGAAACTGCATAGAAGAGACCATAAGTAAATTATGATGACAAGCCACAGACACCGTGGGAAGACATTTGCAACACAGAACAGACTCGGATTTGGTAGCCCACTTTATATCAAAACCCCCACCATTAATAAGACGAACACCAACTATCAAGAAGAAAAATAAGCCAAGAATATGAAAAGTTTCTTCTCAGGGGACATTCAGGTAGGCAATAACCCTAACAGGCTCCTGCACCTTCAAGTTATTCAGAGGAAAACTGATTAAAATAATAATGGCATGCCACGTTATACTTGCTGGTGGGCAAGAATTAAAATCTGGCCTTCCTAGGTATTGGTGAGAGTGCAAAGAAATAGTCTTCCATCCTGCCAGGAAGGGTGCAGACGAATATAACTACGTTGAAGAACATATATAAGTAAGCTATGATTAAGCTGATGACGTGCAGTCCTACAACCTAGCTGTCCTATGACTACGGACACTGTATGCTGGAATCTACCCGGACAGCCACACACGAAGATGTTCACTCAAATAGTCTGTGGCAGCAGAAAGCTGAGACCAACTGAAAGGCCCACAAGTGAGTGGGTAAAAACTGTGAAACTGTCCTACAAGGAAGATCAGTTAGTGGTTAAAACGATGCACCTACAGCACCAGGTACACAACATGAAAACATAACGTTCCCTTAAAAAAAGCAAGTTACAAAAGAATATGTATGGCTGTCATACTGTTTATATGAAATTAAATTCACAAAACAGGGCCCCTGGGTGGCTTAGTTGTTAAGCATCAGCCTTCGGCTCAGGTCATGATCCCGGAGACCCGGGATTGAGTCCCACATCGGGCTCCCTGCTCAGCGGGAAGCCTGCTTTTCCCTCTCTCACTCCCCTTGCTTGTATTTCCTCTCTGGCTGTGTTTCTCTCTGTCAAATAAATAAATAAATAACATCTTTAAAATAAATAAAACAAATTCACAAAACATTAGGGACATACACACACTTGTAATAAATAAACAAACAAACAAATAAATAAAATAAATAACATAATGCAAGAGCTAAATACCAATTTCAGTCCAGTGGTCACCTCTAGAGGGAGAGGAAGAACAGAAATCCCTCCTTCAGGGGACTTCAACTCTGAGGTTTTATTTCCTTAACAGAGCCAATGAAAAAGATTGGAAGCAATGTTAAGTTCTTATATTTGCTAACCAAGGGTAATTTGATTGCCACTAAAGTATTATTGCTTTTTATCTATTTGAAATATTCCTGACATTTTTTTTTAAAGATGTTATTTATTTGTCAGAGAAAGAGCCCGCGAGCACAAGCAGGGGGAGCAGCAGGCAGAGGCAGAGCGAGTTCCCAGCTGAGCAGGGAGCAGGACGAGGGGCTCAATACCAGGGCTCCAGAATTATGACCTGAGCCAAAGACAGGCATTTAACCGACTGAGCCACCCAGGTGCTCCATTCCCGACATTTTTTTAAAGGTTCCATGTGTCCACATGCCAAAGAGCATTTGTTTTGAAAGTGCCACATCAAATAATATTTCATTGAATGGATATGCCATGATTTATGTGGTACTATTCTTACAATAACAAGGAATATACTCTGTAATGGAGAGAGGTCCAGAGAGCATTCTGTCTACCCTATTCTGACATGGATTACTTTGGTGGCTCAAAAGTGATCTCGGGGCTGCTAAAGATCCATAGGATCTTTACTGGGTCATCGCAGGGACTTGGCTGGTGGGTAGGACAGGCCAGACAGAGGAGGCTGGAATCTGGGGACCAGAAGTCCCTAGGGGTTGAACTATTAGCACAGTCTGGTAGAGAAAAAGGCAAATGAGAGGCTGTCTAGCACAAGTAGGAGGTGGGAGTTGGGAAGGAGAGTGCAGGGCACAAGAGAGGCAGAGGTCCCTACGGGTGACCAGCTGTCCAGGGAGGTCCAGACACAGGAGCTTGCCCAGAGCATGAAAAGCTGAGGAACAGGGAGCACAAACCTAGGGCATGGATCTTGCTATGGGGCAGAGGGGGTCTCTACTACAGAAAGCCCAGTGAAGGCTGGAAGCCTAGCCAGGCTACTCAACCAGAGGTCTCAAGCCAAGAAAGGACCACGAGTGGCAGGGCCGAGAGGCCATGGTCCCTGCATTCTGTAGACCGAGCCTTCAAGGGAGGTCAAGGTTACAGAAACCTTGTCAAAAGGCTGGGAAGGAGGAAACCGTCGTCATCATCATCACTATCAGCATCCTCACCCCTGGTTGCCCTGATTATCTGCTGGGCACCCAGCATGGTGAGAGGTGGTTTTCCACACACCATCCCATTCATCCTCACAACCTCTAAGGAAGGTACCATGGTTACCCAAATTTTACAGATGAGAAAATTCAGACTTAAAGAAGTTAAACAATGATAGGACAGAAGGTGATGGAGCGGGCTCTGAACACAAGCCTGACTGGGAAGCCTGCGTCCACATCTGCGAGGATGGCAGGAACAGCCTTCCGGGTCCCCAGTAGGCGGCAGGCCTCAGGGCCGCTGGCCGGTGCAAGCTGAGATGAGGCCGCTTTCCATCCCCTGCACTGGGCTTGGGGCCTGTCAGAGGGTGGTGACAACCAAGGTTTGCCGAAGGACAGCATCCTGAGTGGATCAAGAAGGTGCTCACACCCACCTTTATCTGGACTTTGTTTCCACAGAAGCCCCGCAAGAGGAGACACAAGCGGATTGGGGAGGACTCAGCAGTCCCTCTGTTGCTGCTCGTACCACAATCCAGTTCCACGGGCCTTTAATGACTCCTCCCTCCCCACGGCGCTCCCACAAGGACCTCGTACAACTGGCTGGTTCCCGGGGCACCAGCCTGGATCTCAAGAAGACTAAGCTTTCGGGGTGACTCTCCCACCTCTCCCCGTGGTTGGCCTTCCTCTCTGAATGGGACTGGAGACCTGATGTCTTTGCGATGGGCCAGGTCTGCTCTTCAGGCCCTGTCCTTCCCTCCCTTCAAATGGACAGATGTTTCAGCTGCACCTGCTGTCCCAGAAAATCCCGAGAAAAGCTGAGCCAGCATGTCCCAAGGCTCTGACGTGGGTCATTTATAACCCACATCATTTTCATAAAATTCAAATGGACAATAGATTCAGGTGAAGTGGGCCAGAAAACAAATGGGAAGGCAAATAGGCCAAGTGGCCTTATTGCACAGTCAGTCGCAGCTTGGTTGGGGCAGGATTCATGGGCACCAGGGTCCCACGGGCCTGGAGCCTGGTGGCGGGCAGGGATTTAAGAGATGCAGGGCTCCTCCTGGCTCCCTGACAGAGTGGTTCTACAAACTCCAGTCAGCTTGGTGGACATTCATCCGAGACCTGGTAGGGCCTCTGTCAGGGTCTTAAGCAATCCTGGCCTTGCCGATGAGGCAGATATTGGCAGCCCTAGTCGTTAACAAACCTAAAACAACGTGTACATGGAGCACTGAAACCAATCCATTTTTTGGCTCCTCATCACGGCCACCCAGGGCGGGCCCCGCACAGAGGTGGAAATGGCCAGCCATGTGGTCTCATTGAAGGACACGGAGGAGCCCTTCCCCGGTCTTCCCCACCAGTGCCGGACATTCTACCCTTCGCGAGTCCTTCTTTCCTCTTAAGACACCATATTAAAATAGAGACAATGAGCCCCGGCTCTGGGGTCACAGGCCTGGATGTGGATTCTGGCAATTACCACCAGGGCAGAGCTAGGCAGCCTCTTTTTAAGAGCTCTGCAGGAAATGGGTAATAATAGTATTTACCTCGTGGAACGTATGGGGCACAGTGGCTGGCATATCGCAGGTGCCCGCGAGATGACGGCCATGGCTGGGGTTGCTGTGTGATGTGGACCTCTCCAGGTCCTCCTCGAAGACTGAAACCCACCTGGAACGTGCCCAAGTCTCAGCACCTTGGTGCTCGTGTCAGTCACTTTCTTGTCTAATGGGCCAACCCGTGGCAGCTGAAGGCTCCAGGAAGGAGGAGGTTGGAAGAGGCGCAGGAAATAGACATGGGAAAGGAAAGTCACGGTGAAGGATGGCTGGGAGCCTGAAGACAAGGGTTTCCGCTCTCCTGAAGGCAACCTCTGTGTCCACAGCAGAATGGTTTTGGGCATGGGTGGATATACCAAACTGAATGTCCAAGGATTTACAAGGGAGGGGTTTTTTGTTTTTAAGAATGTAAAGGGTTGGGGTGCCTGGGTGGCTCGGTCGTTAAGTGTCTGCCAGTGCCCGAGGCAGTCCCCAGTGTGCAGAACAAGAGCGACACCAAGAACTTGGAATATGGCGTCAAGGGAACCAGGGCAGCAAGGCCGGATGTGAGGGGAACTGAGGGGCCGACCGGCTAACGGGTCCCATCTGAAGAGGCTGCAGGGTCGAAGAGTCTGGGCAAGAATCTGCAGGGAATGTCATGGCAGTTGAGCCCCGCCACTGGCTAATGACACCTACATTCCTTCCACACCTGGCCCAGCCATCGCCTGCCGCCTGTCTCTGAGTAAGTCACATCACAGCCCCGGTCGTGGGACCTGGAAGACAATGGGAGTGCACTGAACACTCTCTGGTGTCTCCTCAGGCTGCAGCAACTTTCACATCTAGACTGCCGGGTGACCCCAAGTTCTCCCAGGTTTACTTAACACAGACACAGCCTCCCCCGCGGCTGTCTGGTGCCTTCTGCAAAACTGGGACTCTCTCGGGAAAGAGGACACAAAAAAGCAGAAGCGGAGGCTCGGTGTTCGCCAAGACAGTGGGACTTGGCTGACACAATTTCCATACGCTGCTGTCTGCTGAGAACTTCATATTCCTGTGTCCTCCTCACAGGCATCTGGGCCAGTGGAACTTGACGACGTTTACGAGAAACAAAGGGGGATCTGGAAAGAAGAAATTCTGGTGGTGTAATCTTGGTGATTTGAGTCTCTGTAGGAAAACTAGTTTTTGTCTTGTATGTCTGAATTTTAGTGACTCTGTGCATCCCCATTTAAACCTTATCTGCCCCGGGAAGCCCGTCTCCTAAGTCCCGGACGGAGGGCTCCATGCAGAATTCCTATGGCTTCCACCTGAACCCCTCTTCACACACATACGCCACGACTGTGGTTACCAGTGTCCACCTCCCACCTCCTGGTGAGACTGTTACAGCCCCCTTTCATCTTTCCCAGGCTCGGTAAGTGTTTTGTGTCTGGGAAGTGCAAATCCTTTTTAATTTTATGTATTTAAAAAATTTTTTTTTGCAACACCCTTTTTTAAAATAGAAGAATGAATGAATGTTAGTCAGGCTTAAAGTAAAGTGAATTATGTATTTGGACAAAAGAATTTGCATCCTTCAAAATTCAAAAGGAGAAAATTACCGAAAATGAGCTCTTAAATCCTCCTGAATCTTCACTGCTGTGTCCTAGTTCACAAGACACAACCAATGTCTCTGGCTAAAAATGTCAACTTACAAAACATTATGCAAGGTGAAAGGGCATCTGAATTGATGATGAAATGAACTACATGCATTTGCATCGCCTTCTTAAGTACATAAGGAAAGGAACTGCAGCCAGCTAACTTAGGGGAGTGGGAACAGGAGGTCGGGCAACTTTCACTCCTTAAAGCACTCTCTGTACTGTCATGTTTTCCTGTAAGCATCCATGGTCTTTATTTTTTAAATAATGTTTAATTAAGACTAAAGTTTACAGAATTTTGACACTGACACTCATCTAATTACATGTGTATTATAATACATACAATGCATTATAATGCCTTTTATTATTGAGAAAAACTGAATCTCAAGGAGATTAAATGACTTGCCTGACAGTTAATTGCAGAACAAGAAAACAACATGCTTATGTAACAAAGCACAGGGAAGAGGGAAATTTGTATTCCATTCACGTTCTGATCTTTCCTGTGAGGACCCATTATTAGGCCAGCAGTGATTCACCCAGTGCACACCCTGTGCCTGCCCCTGCTCTCCTCCCCAGAGCCAGGAGGACCTTTCACATCACAGTGACTGCTATTCCTCCACACGGGACGCGTATGTGAAATGTACAAGAGCCTAGAATGAACCCTCCAAGGCATTGTTACTTACACTGTTACTTCCTTTTCTCATACAACTTAGAAGTCATCAACCAAATGTTATCATGTTTTTATCCTAAAGATAAGCACTGCCTTTAGCCAGACATGTTTCTGCACTGGGGTCTTTGGAACCTAACTAGCCCAATGATTCGTTTTGTCAACCTTGACCAGGTAGAATTAGTATCTCCGTCTTTTTTGTTCTGTCTCCGATGAACACAAGTAGTGAAAAAATATGCAATACACTTCTCTAAGCAACAGTGCTCACATTCCGTGGACCACACTAGAGGGGTCATACCTCAAGAAGGAGGAGCAAATTCAGAAGGGCAATTAGGTTCGGTTTCCAAGAGTTTGCTTGGTTAATTATTTGGAAAGGCAGAGCCTGCTCCAAACCTCCCAGCACCAGCAGCAGCCTCTTGCCCGGATCTCGGAGAGGTAAGCCCCTCTGGCAACAAGCGTCTTTGATCCCAACAACCAGTCTCATAATCAGTGAGTTTCTCACCTCCTAGCTACAGCCAGCCTGGAAAGGCTATCATGTCATCATAAAACCGGAGGGCTCAAGTGGACCTTCACAATTATCTAGATCAATAACTTTCCATCCACCCTAAGCTTCTCCAGTGTATGCTTGGATGACTAGGTCACTACTCCCAAATAAGTGACTTTACTGCAGTGGGTGCTCGGTCCCTCAACAAAAGGAACTGTGCTGGTTGAATCTTCCCTTTTCTCTCCCTTTTTAATTCAACTACCTATCCTTCAAGGCCCAGCTGAAGTCCTACTTCTTCCTCAAAGTTCTCCCACTAACCCTCCTTCCTCTGAAGGACACAGTCTGGTGTGTTATGAACACCTGTCAGCGCCCAGTTTGACGCAGGTCGGTATGACCTCTCAATCCAGACGCTTAATCGATTATGACTGCAGACCGTATGTTTTGTTCGCATCTGCCCTCCTGTCACCTAACCTGCAGGCCACCACGCTGACAGCATCCACCCAATACTTGCTAAAAGAGCTGAAAAACGCCGTGGCTACGAAGGTTCAGCAAGCACATGCTGTTTGCTTGACTTCCTGACGCTCCAGCCAGATTCCAGCCAGCAGCACGATTTACATCAGTCAGCAAGTGGCGCTAACCTCTCCTCTGCTTCCTCTTTCGCTCCTGGGAGCATGTGTTCCTGCTCCGGGCTAACACACAGTGATTTGCCTATTTGGGAATAGGTGTCTATTAAGTCAGCAACCATGGTAGGTTATTAAGCTGAAGGTACGTGTATGTGTTTGGGTGTTCGTACTGGAGCATGAGAGCGGGGGAGGGGTGTGAGGTGTTTTTGAATGAACGTAACAGAGCAAGTGAAGGGATGAGTATGCATCACAGGCACATGGCATGAGGGTGTGGCCCATGTGGTGTCTGCAGTACAAGCCCATGGGCACATGCATGAGTATGAAAACACAGGCTGTGTACACAGTGTGAGCGCACGAGCGTGTATGCACGAGCCCCTGGACATAAGTAATCACCTTTGCTTTTGTTCCAACCAGCATGCTCTCAGCTTCTACCATTTCTTGGATCTACTTATCTCCACCGACGCTGAGCTCTCCCCGTAGTTTCGACTGAAAATGCCGGCAAAAACTTTTTGGTCTAAATGTTCCTCGTAAGTTACAAACATGTACTATCGGCAACCTATTCACAAGATACTAAAGTACAATCATTTTGTTTCATAGATAAGAAAATAAACACACACAGAAGGCCTATTGTTTGTTTCCCAGAGCCAGTAGCTCATCTTGATGAGCCTGTGCTATGTGCAAATTCCACTTTGGAGGGTACTCTTCCAAACCACAACGCCCCTGATCTAGTTTCTCACCCCGCTCCTAGACAGACAGACCGACAGACAGACACACATGCACACACACACACCCTGAGGGTTACCACTGGACCACCATCACCAGTGATGGACTGGACATGGGATCTGTGTTCTTCTGCTCATAAGGACAACCTCCACTTAGCATTGCTGATGCCAATTTCGAGAAGCCAATAAGTGAGAGGCAAAAGAAAGAAGCCAGAAAGACGCCGAGATGCATTCTAAAACACGAAGCCAATTAAGCAAGGAGAATCTCTGAGGTTATAGGGGAGCGGCGGGGTGGGGTGGGTGTTCACAGTTTTTGGTTTTTAATGTACTTGCTGGCAGTTCAGCACCGGCCCAGCGTGATGAGGGGCTGAATTACACCCGCATCTCAGAAATGACAGCAGATTCCGAAAACAATTTACAGCAAGCCTGCCTAAAAGTCCATTAGCTAACTACTGCTGGAATCACTTAAGTAAAACACTTTTTTTTCTAATTCATTGCTTTCATTTGGAGTTGAAAATGTCTCTTTGAAAGCCTTAGCAATCCAGCCCAAGAGAGTGCCCAGATGCTACTCTCCAGGAGAGTAGGATACAACGTGATGAGAAAACAGCAGCAAAAAAAGGCCAGCTCGAAGGCCTGACCACCGGACAGTAAGGCTTGTTAGGGGCTGACACGGTGAACGCTGAAGAAATTGGAGGTGCTGGTCTTCTACGAGCCTGTCTCCAGTTGGTCACTCCTGGGGTGCTACCAGGATAAACTCAAGATGTTTAATAATGCTTTGCACTTGTGTCAAATTTCATTTTTCTAAAACACGCTGATAGCCCTCATTGCATTGAAGGCTCTGTAGTGACCATAAGAATGAGGCTCAGAGGAGCACCAGGCATAGAGGTCCGGGAGCGGCAACAAGTCCGAGAGTGCCGGTCCAGCACCGCCTCCATCCCAGTACGCAGCTCCGGGCTGCAGCTCCCTGGGATGGCAGCAGGGCTGAACGAGGGAGGGAGCCAGTGGGGAGTCAGCCTACCGCGCTGGATTCCCGACTGTGACTCAGCCACGGAACTCTACGAGCGAGCGCAGAGAGCTGAAGTGCCAGAGGGAGTTCCAAACGCGGTGCCCACCAAGGCTCCTCGCATAAGACCGGTCTCTGCCCTTGGGGCTCTACGAGAGGCTCCGTCACAAATGGGGCCAACGAGAGGCATAAAGGAGCAAGGAAGAAAACTGGTATAGTCTGTAAGTACACGCTTTCTCAGTTTAAGCAAATTTGTACATTTGTTCCTTGTGTTGCAGAAGTTGCTGGACAAGGCGAGACACAATGAGTTTACAGTCAAATAACCAGGAAGAAGCAAGGTTCAGGCACAGAGAAGGGACCCATGAATTAGTAGAGGATGCAAACTAGAGGCCAGAGAAAGTGTCCTGAATAGATAGTGTTGCAAGGACTGGTGAGGTGAGGAGGGTGGGGACGGAAACGTTAAAAGGGCCCCAAAGGGTGGATGGTGGAAGCAAGGTGGGAAATTCAGGGAGACCGATAGAGTAGTAGGGAGAATGTAGGTTCCGATTTGCCTGGACGAGTCCTAGATTTGCCTGAGTCCCCAGAGACATTATGAACAGTGCCACCTTCACTGTCCACTGGGTCCTTTCTCGAAGAATCAACACACAGTCACCCTAGTTCTCAAAAACCCATAAGATGCACTGACTCGCCAAATAGCACCCCCTTCAGCGGGGCTGTCTACACTGCCTTCTGTACTTACACAACCTCTCCAATGGGCTCAAAGCCAATCCCATCAGCCCGCCCTGGGGTGGGAGAGCTCCTGATTCTTCCTGAACAGATGTTAATAGTGTATGGTCATAGTCCTTTGTTTCTGGGGCCACACTGGCGCCTCAGAAGGTATAAGGAGTGTGGGCAGGGGAGAGAAGAGGTGGAAAGGGAGACATACAATTTGGGACTGGGGCCTGGGGCCCTCTGAGTGAGGTCCCTGGCAAGCAAAGTGGAGACTGTGCTCACTGCAGAGAAGCCAGCAAGGAGGAGGAGTGGACCCGGGTACAGCAAGACCTGAGTTCTCCCAGATCCCAAGGCCATTGGCTGAGCCTCAGTTTCTCCAGCTCTAAAATAAGGCATAATAATGTCTGTCTTCCAGAGTTAGTGTGACCTTTAGAATGTAATCATTAAAAAGTATCAGGCACATAATAGACACTCAATAATCATAGTGGTTACAGGAATGATGATATATCCCTATGAGTAATTTTCCTAAAACCAAACTATCCAAAACATGGGCCCATCATATTTTAGTCTCCCCAGAACATCCTAGCTCAAGGTCACCCTCTGGCAGAGAGACATGGGAGGTCATAAGGGTGACTTTGGTGGTGGGCCAAGGGATACAGCTATGGCTTGGCTCCCAACATCTGCTGGGACCTCCCCAAAACAGGTCTTTTATTTAATTATAAAACTACATACAAAGGAAACATTCGCAAAGGATGTTAAAAAAAAAAATACATATGAGTGAAGGCGAAATCTATTCTTTCCAAAGGGGATCGATCACCTTGTTTACTCCCTGAGGACATCTTTCTCCCCCCCTCCCCCTCTCAGGATCACTGCTGGAAGGACTCCAAAAAGAAGGTCCAAACTCCCTGGGGAGCTCAAAGTACAAGCCCTGGAAGCCTTGTGTCATGAACCAGACCCTGGTCTTAATGCTACAGATTCAACAGCACAGCCGTGCAAATGCCTGTGGTAGATTATGGCCTCAGTGTGTAAGGGGGAAAGGCAGAGCTCTAGCGGCCCCACCTCTGCTGTCTGTATCCTGCACTGTTGGTCTGGGACCATTTTGGGTGGGGAGGTCTGGGGGCAGGGCAGCTTCAGCTGCTGCCTCACCCAGCTAGCTTGGGAGAGGAAAGGGGAATGTCACCCTGGGGATTCTCCTTCATCCTCTGCTACAGATATCAGCTCCGTTGTTCTGTTTGGGGCCTGCATTGAGGGGGTCGTCCTGCGGGACAAGTAAGTAAGGGAATCAGGGCTGATTCTGTCCTGGGTGGTAGGTGTAGGGGGCCAAGTTCTGGGAAAGACACAGCCTCTTTGAATAAAAACACGCACCTGTAAGAGGCTGAGGGTTGGAGGAAGTCTCCCAGAAGTGGGAGGGGGCATACCTTACTTACACCTACAGAAAACCCAGGCATCTCCCCCAACTCCCCCCCCCCAAAGCCACTCTTTCACAACTCAAGCTGAGAAAAGCCCTAGGATGCTTACTTGTTAAGAAATAGTAACAAGAGACATAAAAATTTTAAGAAGGAAATAGCAACAAAGATTATGTAAAACGTCTGCTTTAAGGAGTGTGCCGGCTTGCAGGTGCCTGCTGCATCCCCCCACGTAGGGGAAACCTGGCTGCATTTTCTAAACGGCCTCCACTGTGGCCACATGGGGGCACTCGAGTCAACGCCTTGGACTTGGGGCCTCCCGCTGGCTTCCTCCCCGTAAAGTAAGAAAGGAAGGATGTTGGAGGAGGAGGAGAATGATGAGCAGGGAATCGCTGGGGACGATTCCTTGATTCCTTGCTTGGCCCACTGCCATCAGGCCGGTGACTCAGGCTGATCTACCTTGGGGGTGTTTCAGAGCCGTGTGGGTGCCGGCCCAAAAGGTCTCCCTTCACTCTCTGAGCACCTTCCCTGGCCCCACGGCCTGGGCACTGGTTACTGTATGATGCGGGGGCAGGGAAGGGTGGCCAGGAGGAGAGCGGGATTAAAAAGCAGAGCTCACAAATGAAAACCACCTAACCCGGCAACTGGGGAGCAAATGAACCCTCCGCCCCCCAGAAGTGCCTTGGAGGACAGACAGCAGGCTGTGGGTGGGGGTGTGAAGCCGTCGCCTGTTCCTCAGTGTTGTCACCATGGTGAACTTGGCACGAAAGGCATGCTCACCCTCAGTGCCTGCCAGCTTTGCTCAGGGGGCAGAGAAGCCAGCCTGAGATGCCAGGCCGGAGGCCAGCTCGCAAACGGGGCAGTGCTGAGCATCTGGAACACCAGCCCTCCCACACCCGCGGGCTGGAGCCTCTTCACTACCACACATGGACATGCCCACGCCAAAGGGACGGTCCAGCGACCCAAGCTCCCATGGCCAGGCAGCGCTGCAAGGTTCCAGCAAGCCTGTGCTCCGGGCTCCAGGCCGTGGGTGGGCCTGCCTCAAAGCTCACTGCGGCTCCCAGGGGCCCAGATCCAACAGAGAAATTAGAGAAGGGGATTTAAATCACCCAACTCCTGTTACAGAAGAACTTAGCTAACCCACAGAATTCCTGTCGCAGAAGAAGTGTATGGTTTTCTTTGAAGAGTTTGGGGCGGGGGGGAAGTTTTTTATTTTGTTTTTAAACATGGGTTAGAATGCAAATTTTGAAGTATAAATGTTGTATCTGTTATTGTGTTTAAGGCAACACAGTACTTGGAGAAGTGTGTAGTTTGAAGTCAGCCAGGAAAGAGGAAGGATTTACTCCTCTCTGCCTTCTTATCTTTATGAACAGAACAATGTTTGATTTAAAAGAGTCCATTAAAGCGAGAATCATGCAAAACTAAGATATTATAGCTTAAATATTTTTACTGACAGCACACATTCAAGCTTAAAACATTTATCTGAAAATATGTCCTCCCACTGGCCAGTAAGATAAAGCCAAGGACTCTTCTTTAAAGTATGTCCCTGTTCTGCATTTGGCACAGTCTCTCATAGATAATGGGTCATCTGCCGTTTCTTTCTTTCTTTTATGAAAAATATGTTTTATTTTGGAAAGTGGGAAACTTAACCTAGTTCTTTTTTTTTTTATATGTTAGCACATAAAGGAATTAGGAAAATAACTGATGAAGGAGTATTCATGAGATCCAGCTTTTCCTGAGTTAGTGACAAATCAGAATTCTGGCACCCACGACACGACACGGAGGACCAGACCATGGAGTACGATGTCTCGGCCACGTTACTGCCTCCAGAATGCTCTGTGATGCGATTTCTAATTTGTTTCTTTAGCGTGGAACAAAAACTTCACGATACTGATGAAGCAATCTGAATTCAGAATCTTATTAAAGCTCTATTATCTCTATTCCCCCTCCCCCCACCCCAGGGCCTTACTGTCGTCTCTCTGACACACAGTTCGACATTGATTTTATTAGCCACCTCTCTTCGCGCCCTCTTTCCGGCACATTCACCTGGGTTTTCACATCAACATTTTGTCTTCACACTCCTATCTCGCTAGTTGAACGGAGACTGAATCGAAATTAGCTGATTACTCTGAGAACAACAAATATGGTGACTCTCGATAGCTGTACAACCGAACGTCAGGACACAAGAGCACGTGTTCCAGATGGTGAGCGGCCATGCGGTGGCTGGGGGCTTCGAGCGCACCCCTGCGCGTCTGTCGGTCAGAGCGAGTGGGAAGCAGAGCAGAGTTGACAGGTCTGTAAAGGAGGGGTGAGTTAAGAGGGTACCTAACTTCCCCTATGCTCTTGGTGGAGATATCTGAAGAGTCACAGACTCTGCCCTTACGATACGGCAACATTCCCTCATTTACATGCAACCTTTCAGAAAAACAAATACGACATCTGAGCAAGAAGAACCTACAGCCGTGTACATGCCCATCAGTCACCAGAGCTGGTCACCACTGGCCCGAGGTAACAGGTTTCACTAAGGTGCTGCCAAAATCCTAGGTTTGCTCTGCAAGCATCCCAGCTTCCCTGGGATTAAAAACTACTCCCGGTGGAAAATGCAGACACATTAGCTGAAAGGTAAAACAATAACGCTTCTGGAAGAACTCAAGTGCATACATCATGACCTCCAGTTAGGCGGTCCTTTCTGAAATGAAACGCAGAAAGAGTGCTAAACCGTAAGGGGGAAAAATGGAAAAACAATACTACATCCATTGAGGACTTGTATTCACCAAATATATTCTTAAGGAATGAAAAGGCAAGACACAGAGTGGAGGAAGGTAGCTGCAATTAATATATCCAACAAAGACTCGTATTTGGACTAGGTCTCCTATAAATCAGTAAGAAAAAGGCAGACAATCCAATAGAAAAATGGGCAAAAGACTTAAGTGGGCACTTCTACAAGAGGATAGCCAAATGGCCAATAATTGTACAAAGGGGCTCAAGAGATATACAGAATCCTCAAAAGCAGATTAAAATCAGAATGAGATGGCAAGATGAATGGGTGAACAGAATGTGATATATACAATGGAACGGTAGCAGATAAAAAAAAAGGGGGAATTTCTGATTCAGGCTTTAAGACGAATGAGCCCTAGAAACATTATGCATGGGAAATAAGCCAGTCACAAAAGGATAAATACTGCACTTACTTGAGGTAGAGTAGTCAAATTCATAGACATGAAGTACAATGGTTTGGAAAAGTAAAAAAAAAGGTTCTGAGGACAGATGGTGGTGATATTTGCACAACAATGTGCATGAACTGAACGCCCCTGAATTGTACACTTAGAAATAATTTCAGTGGGAAATTTAAATGTTATGTATTTTTTACCATAAGAAAAAGAAATTACAACGAAGCACACATAGCAGAAGAGCTGAAAGTGGGGAAAAGAGATGGATAAGACCAAGTTTTGGCAGCGCTGCGGACGAATGGGAATGTTCCAATGCTGTTGGTGGGAGTTTGGATCCATACAGTCATTTAGAACACTGGCAGCGTCTATCAAAGCTCAGCGGCTGCTACCTTATGACTCAGGGATCCGGTCCTAGGTATGCACGCAATACCAGCGTGGGCACCTGCTCACCAAAAGCCCCCAAAGAGAATGTTCACAGTGGCGTTACTTACACTAGCCCTTAACTGGAACCACAGTCCACTGACAGGAGAATGGCTATATTGCCATAATTCTACAGCAAAGGAAATGAACAAAAGACACACAATAGCATGGACGAAAGGCAGAGACATGATGTTGAATGAAAGAAACCGGGTACAAAAGGGGATATATCATATGAATCTACTTACTTAAAATGCAAAACCAAGTGGGGCGCCTGGGTGGCTGAGATGGTTAAGTGTCCAACTCTCGATTTCAGCTCAGGTCATGATCTCAGAGTCGTGAGATGGAACCCCACATCCGCTTTGCTGGGTGTGGAGCCTGCTTAAGATTCTCTCTCCTCCCTCTCCTGCTCCCCCTCCTCCCCTCCCCATCTCTCAAATAAATAAATAAAATTCATAACTAAGGAGAATTCTTCTATGCTCTTGGAAGTCGGGATGGCAGAGGAACAGTGACAGGAAGGGGGCACGCAGGAGGCTGGTCATGTGTTTCTTTATCTGGCTACTAATCACAGGGTAGATTCGCTTTGTGAAAATACAGTGTGCTGTGCACCTTTGAGCTGTGCATTTTTCTTTAATGAAACTGTTGACATAAAACACAAAGTCACATGCCGCACTGCATATAGTGAAGTATTCGATTATGGAATATTTAAGACACGAGACTGTGGGGAAGGGAAGCCATAATGGAGCACTGGTGAAGGGAAATAACGCACGAAGCTTCCACTAGCGTGTAATTCACCACCAGGGAGTCCTTCCGGAGTAGCGAAAAGTTAGGTCAATGAGCTGATGACACCAGAAGGTGTTGTTAAAGCATTTCCCACCTAGGTCATTCATCTTGGCCTCTAATCACATGGTGCCTTGTTTTGTTATTTAAGTGTTTGATGAGTATTCTCCTTAACTGTAAGCTCCCTGAAAGCCAAAAGTGGGGCAGTGTTTCCCTGGGGTAAACCAGAACCTAGCACAGGGGCAGGCATATTGTAAGAGTCAAAGCCACTTGTTCCGTAACAATATACCATAATACTGGAATATACAGGATAATACCATAATCAATATGTTATCAGCTAATGCGGACACTTAGAAATATTAGACTATCTATCTAGGGCAACCTTAAAATAATCAAAAAAGTTTGGCTTTGAAGCAGGACAGATCTTGGGCAAGTTATATAATATCCTTGGCCTGGGCTTTACAGCCTCCAGGTGAAGGCAGCAGTGACCACACAGGGTTGGCAGGAGGAGGAGATAAATCATAGGACGTGGAGCTGAGGAAATGGGGGATCGGGGGGCACAGGTAAGTGCCCAGCAGCACACAGGCAAGCACAGTGGCTGTCTTCCCCTAATGCCTGTATACACATCTGACCCTAAGCAGAGGAGAGGGCAGGAAGAAGAATCTGGATACTCCTCCACCCTTCCTCTCCTCACACCTTCCTGAACCTGGCTCCTGTGGGAGATGGCACGTCACGTGATCAGGCTTTCTGACCTGTCACCGGGAATCCCTTTTGCAGCCACACATTCCTTTTTGTGAGCCAGATGCTCTTCTTTATTAATTTCACAGTTCAAAGCTTGATGAAGTTCCACAGCTCAAGGAAAACCAGACAACCTCAGTTGGCACACAGGGGTTGGGTCTAAAAAGCACTTCAAATTTCTAAGGACAAATGTGGACCTCACTGCCACGCTTAATGGTCTCAAGCCTCTTCTCCATCAAATCCCTTTCCTGTCTCCAGTCCAACCCCCACTGAGGGCCTCTCACTGTTAGAAGTGTTAGGATCTTTTTATTTTTTTAATATTTTATTTTTTTCAGTGCTCCAAGATTCATTGTTTATGCCCCACACCCAGTGCTCCATGCAATACGTGCCCTCCTTAATACCCACCACCAGGCTTATCTGTCCCCTCCACCCTCTCCCTTCCAAAACCCCCAGCTTGTTTCTCAGAGTCCACAGTCTCTCATGCTTCGTCTCCCTCTCTGATTTATCCCAGTTCACATTTCCTTTCCTTCTCCCACTGTCCTCCATGTTACTCCTTATGCTCCATAGGTAAGCGAAACCATATGATATTTGACTTTCTCTGCTTGGCTGATTTCACTAAGCATAATCTCCTCCAGTCCTGTCCATGTTGCTACAAAAGTTGGATATTCATTCTTTCTGATGGAGGTGTAGTATTCCATTGTATATATGTACCACATCTTCTTTATCCATTCGTCTGTTGAAAGGCACCTTGGCTCTTACCACAGTTTGGCAATTGTGGCCACTGCTGCTATGAACATTGGGGTACATATGGCCCTTCTTTTCACTATATCTGTATCTTTGGGATAAATACCCAGTAGTGCAATCAGGATCTCACAGCCCTGATGTGATTCTCAGAAATGACACTGTGGACAATGGAGGGGAGAGGGGGTCCAGGGATGAATATGCAACCCATCCTGTCTTTGAGATGCTGGCTCACTGGCCTCCCCTCTTAACGGGCCTCAGCTGTTGCATCTGAACAGTGAGTCCTGGATGCTCTGCTCCTTTCCTGCTCCGCTATGAGCTCAGTTCAGATTCTTCCATTTGCAAGTAATAGAGACTAAAAAAGGCACCTTTGACACTAAGGGGCATTTACTGGGAGGCCTGTGGACCTTCTCACAGACTCCAAGAAAGACCTGAGCCCCAAGCCCCAGAAAGAGTGAAGTGGGGTTGCTCAAGACACCCCAGCAATGGGAGGTTGGGGAGCTGTCAACGTGACTCAGTTCTAGACAGACACAAATTTTTGAATCAAAGGCAAACAAACACCAGATGCATGCAGTGGACTGGAGGTGGGATAAATCATGAGTGACGGTTCTGTGTTTCCAGCCATGGGGCGGCAGAGCTCAGCATACAGAACTGCAACTGCCTTGCCCTCCGGAAACCAGATCCCGGCCTTCAGATGGGAACATGGGCAGCGGGAGGCCTCCCCGGAGTTCCCTGTGTAGGGGACAGCTGCCCTGCCTCAAGGGGTCACTAGATGTCCCCTTTCTTCCTTGCGAGGGGCAGGGAGATGTCTGGGGATGGCTCTGAAGGTATGCCCTATGTTTGTTTGTAACTTACTGAGCATGCCATGTGAGCCCAGAGGCAATGTCTTGGAACTGACATTCTGTAATCATGTCATTTTGGTCACATTTTCTGAGCATCCCAGACCTCCACTTCCTCATTTTAAAACTGGTCGATAGTACCAGGTCACCCCCAAATATCTTATCAACCCATGTGCTTTCCAAACACTGATGCTAACCTCCCCGATTTCCAATTCACCCCATGACACCCGGGTCAGCCATCTTTGGAGTCCTCATGTCCTCCCTGGGGAGTATCACACGGAACACTAAGCAGGTGGCTGGGGAGCTGCATGGACGTGCCATTTGATTGCCAAGGGGGACCCACATCAGACCCAAACAAGGAGAGCACAACTCATTTCTCAGGCCCTATTCTTCAGAAACCCTAACACACCCCCTTTGGTTTGCCCCTTCGGTGATTCACTGAGTCATTCATTTATTCAACAAGCAAGTATTTGGTATTCGCCTCAGACCAGTCATCATGCTGGGCCACTGGGTTAGACCAAGGCCCTGCCCTCAGGGTGCTCACGCTTTGTGGGAAATGCAGACTTCCAATCCGAATCACACAACAGGGCATGGGAAGGGCACTCTGGGCACACTGCAGGCAGAGGGACAGGCGCCAGGGGAGAGGCGATGACACACGTGGGAGGAAGAAACAGACAGACCGAGGAGTCAGAGGGGACAGACGAGGATGGTGCTGGAGGAAAACAGCATTCCGTTAGGTTTCAGCAAAATCCTAAGTGTTAAATGCTTTCCAAGGCAGAATGAACCTTTTGAAAATGTGAGTCTTTGGCTTCAGAAGATGTCAGAAGTGGGAGCAGTATTTCCCACCATAACATCTGGCCGCCCCCTCTAGACACTGCCTCCTCCTGCTGATGACGGGCAGCGGGCAACTCTCTCTGTATCCTCGCCTCGTTACTCCCTCAGTCTTGGTTTCTGCTGCCCGAATTCAGTTCCGCAGGGAGGGTAAGAGGGAACCGAACATGGTTAAAAAGGCACAAAATGGAGAGTACGCACAAGAGTAAAATTATTTATATATGAGCATCTTCCGCTGGGAGGAGTTGCTTCCCTATCACTCTCTGGTGTCTCAGACGAAGGCTTAAACACAATCTTTTTTTTTTTTTTTGCTTTTCCCTTCCAATTAGCCGCATATTTTTAGCACGTGTTATATAAGGCTCATCTGCCCAAATTCGTTGGCTGGGGGCCTTTGCTTCCTTTCATTTCACTGGTGGATTGACCCGCGTGGTGGGATGACAGGTCTGTAAATAGCCTGCCCGCGGAGGGGTGGATGGGAAGCGCGCTCTCGAGATGAAGTGAGGGTTTGTATTTGGCAGGCCAGAGCTAAATCCATCTCTTCTAAAAGGGGAAGGCAGAAAGAACACACCATTCCAAATCAAACTGCAACACGTTAGGAAGGGCTGGTCCTGCCGATGACAAGCACCCGAGGACGAGGAGCACGCAGGCAGGTGGGGCTGAGCACCCGAGGGCAGGGCCCCGATGTCCACGCAGCTGCGGACAGAGCAGGCACCGGCCTCAGGCACCAAACACTCAAGGGGCCCAGGCAGCTGCAGAATCACCAAACTCTGGTCATACATGTACTATAGGTATGACTTGCAAACCTTTCTAGGAAAAAAAAAAAAAACAAACGTGCTCACTGGCAATGTCAGTGGGAGGCAAGAAAAAGCATCAAGGAGGATTGAGAAAACCTGGCCGCAGCCCCACGGCTGTCAGCTATCATTGTTCTGGAACAGACACGTTACCCCTCTCAAGATTAGTGTCTGTGTGTTAAAAAGTATCTACCATCTCTTCGAGACGGAGGGATGCAGAGGGATGCCAGTGAAAGAATGAATGTGTCCAGAAAGGGATAAAGTTACGTTCAGAGGTAAAGTGTTGCTACGAGTCTGAACTGTAATCCATGAGGATGCACACCAAGTAAAACTTGCTGAGGCAACCCAGCGACCAGGCCACCTCCTTCTCAGAAGTCACACTATGGAATAAGGTCCTCTAGAATGAAAGCCTAGAGAGAGAGAGAGAGGGAGAGAGAGAGCAGAGGGGACGACTAAAAGTCAAGTTCATTCGTGCTGGGGCACCATAAAAAAGACAAAGATCCCTCCCCTGGTCCTGGGCTCATGGATGGTAAGTCCGCTGACACTGGGACCTTACAACCGCCCACCCTCCACTTCCTCCTGAATTACAGGTTATGCACCAGGCAGCAGTTAGCACAGAAGACACGTCTTGGATGTCTCCAGAGACTCAAACTCACTACAGAAAAGGCTTTCTAGAGCTAAAGAGAAATAAAGTTGTATTTTTTCCTCAGCATACACCAGCAGTTGGCAAGTGTATGTTTACTTGTTTAATGGGAAGACAAATACGCCAATCCACTGCAGGAGAGGGGACCAGCATGGAGGGGGTAGGTGGGACCTGCTGCTGCTTTACAGTTCTAGGGATGAATGCTCCTCTCTGTCTACCCCCACCCTCCTGCCTAAGCTGCAGAATCCCATAACCTATGCTGGGCTGCATACCTTTGGACTAGCCATTACAGACTGGCACTTAGAAAACATGGGTCCTGGCTAGACACTGGGATGCTGCAGAAAGTTATGGCCTGTGGGTCCTACCGGCCTGGATTCCTGTGACTTTCCTAGGTGACCTTGACGGGGGGATGTATTCATTTTCTGTATTGGTTTCTAACTGTATAAACTGCTGTCTAGTACCTGCTCACAAAGAGGATTGGGGCACCTGGGTAGCTCAGTCGGTTAAGCATCTGCCTTCAGCTAAGGTCATGATCCCAGAGTCCTGGGATCAAGTCACAAATTAGGTTCCCTGCTCAGTGGGGAGCCTGCTTCTCCCTCTGCCTGCTGTCCCTCCCCCTTCCACCCACTCCTGCTCTCTCACGCTCTCTTGCTCTCTCAAATAAATAAATGAAACCTCTTTTTAGAAAAAAGGAGGTTGTGAGGATGAAACTGGATGATGTCTATAAAGTGCACATTTTTGCAAAGTCTGTATAAAAAGCACAGGGCCTGGCATGTTGAGGAGAGTCAGCAAATACTAATTTCCTTCCCTCCGCTAGTTCCAGTTTGAGGGAAATCCAATTAAATTTGTGAATTCACAAATTATGTCTGTACTTTTAAATCTCTCTCTTCTCTGAAAACAACCCTGTCCCCACCACACACACACTCACAGATACACATACACATATTCTCACACTTGCCTGTCCTGTGTCCTACTTTCCAGTTCAAACCTCTAAGCTCAAGTTCTATTTCCAGAAACCATTTTGGTGCTGCTGGCCCACAGGAACCTTTATCAGTCGAAACACTTTGAGCCATAGGTTTGATGCTCATGGACAAGAAACACAGTGGGGTTTTAAAAAACAAACAACAATAACAACAAGAAACAGCCCTGACTTATAAATTCTCTGAATCTCAGCCTCCATTTCTCAACTGGAAATAACAATACCTTCTCTGTCTACCTCATGGCTTTGCTTTAGGCTCAAGTACAATTACCTGTACAGAAGAGTTAGGTGATCTACCAGTATTATCCAAGTACAACGTCTCCTCTTCAACTCCCTCAACACCATGACTTGAGCACCACCTCCACCATCATCATTAGTATCACTGTCACCACCACCTCCGTAATCACCACCACTGTCATCACCGCCACCACCACCACCACTACCGCCATGTCTACCATCACCATCTCCATAATTATCACCACCATCATGACCACCATCATGCCTACCACTACCGTCATGTCTACCACTACCGCCATGTCTACCACTACTGCCATGTCTACCACTACCGCCGTGTCTACCATCACCATCTCCTTAATTATCACCATCATCATGACCACCATCATGTCTACCACTACCGCCATGTTTACCACCACAATCTTCATCATTACTACCACCATCATGACTACCATCATGTCTACCACTACCATCATCTCTACCACCACCATCACTATCACCACTACCTCCATAATCATAATTGCCATGGCCACCACTACCATTCACCATCACCATGACCACTACCTCCATAATGATCACCACCGCCATCGCTACCATCACCTCCATCATCATCACCACCATCATCATCACTACCACATTATAAATACCATCATCATCTTCATCACAATCGCCCCCACCTCTACCACACAAAAGGTTCTTAGGAGTGGGTACTCATGTAACTTACTGAATTCACTAGATGCTTCCTGACTTGCTGTGTAATATGGGATTTTTTTTTTCTGTACATTTTTCCTTGAGGAAAGTGGTTGTGTGTGGCAGTTGCCTTAAAACAAGGAGTGAATAACCCTTCTACTCCACACACCCTTGGCCAGGGCCCTGGAGAAAGGAGAATTCAAAATTAGCCAGCCAAGTTTCCATGAATATCACTGCAAGCTCCAGCAAACTCAGTCAGCTGCTGAGCAGCAGACTGAAAATTCATGCCTGCTAACCTTGTCATTTCTCAAAATTTCTGAGTTATTTATACTGCACTAGTCTGTGAGATTCAAGTCCCCAGTTTCCTGGGATGTAAGAAAAACTGGCACAATGCTCTTCTAGAAACTCCCAACCAAAAGTAGGTGGTACTAAAGCTAATATTCTGTCCCACTGATTTCTCCCAAACTGATTTCACCCACCTAAATTAGCTGTGACTCCCAACTGAACCCCACTCTCAGGGGACCTCTGCATCAGGGCCAGAATGCTGAACTATCACTCTGCATCAGGGCCAGAATGGCGACCCCATCGTTCTGTCTGTTTATGGAAAACGTTGAAGTTCTTGCACCCAGTTGCATCCATTGTTGGAACTAGGTCCAGGTCTCTCCACCCCACGATGATTGGCAAAAGCCTTCTTTCATCAACATCACGGATCTTAACTCTTCAAGAGTAAGCACCATCTAAATGATCCTTGACCAGCCAGTGAGCCCCCTAAACTTAATTAAGCTCCAGCATTCTCCCTTGAGTTCATTGCCATGCTCAATCTGTCTTCAGTACATAGTAAATACTTGCTGATAAGAATTGATAAAAATGCAGGATGCTTAAGAGGTCAGGTGACATAAGTATCAGGACAATCTGCAAGATTATGGGTACTGCAGGAAAGGGAAGGGAAAAACCCTCACCCTTCAGTACAAGTTATGAGTCTCAGAAATGAGTAACTGGAGCTCTTAAAGGATAATCCCCAAGTCCTCGGGGCCTGGTATCATCAGGCTCCAGATAGTTCTCTCTTCACTGGAAGTCCTAGCCATAGCAATCACACAGCAAAAAGAAATAAGAGGTAAAGGCACCTGGGTGACTCAGTTGGTTAAAGCATCTGCCTTCGGCCCAGTTCATTCTCCCAGAGTCCTGGGATCGAGCCCCACATTGGGCTCCCTTGCTTCTCCCTCTGCCCCTGCTCTTATACTCTCTTGCTCTCTCTCAAAAAATAAAATTAAAAAAACAGGAAATCAAAGGCATCCAAATCAGTAAGAAAGTAAAACTTATATTATTTGCAGATGACATGATGCTATATATAAAAAATCTGAAAGACTCCACCAAAAAACTTCTAGAACTGATAAGCAAATCCAGTAAAGTCAAAGATGCATGTGCAGAAATCTATTGTATTTCTATACACCAATAATGAAGCAGCAGGAAGAGAAATTAAGAAAACAATCCCATTTACAAGTGCACCAAATACAATAAAAGATACCTAGGAGAAACCCTAACCAAAGAGGTGAAAGTTTATACTCTGAAAACTATACAAGACTGATGAAAGAAACTGGAGATGATATAAAGAAATGGAAAGACATTTCATTGCTCATGAATCCGAAGAACAAATGTTGTTAAGATGTCTATACTACCCAGAACAACCCACACATTTAATGCAATCCCTATCAAAATGCCACCAGCATTTTTCACAGAACTAGAACAAACAATCCTAAAATTTGTATGGAACTGCAGAAGACCCCAAATAGAAAAAGCAATCTAGAAAAAGCAAAGCAAAGCTGGAGGCATCACAATTCTGGATTTCAAGTTATACTACAAAGCTGTAGTCATCAAAATAGTATGATACTGGCAACAAAAAATAAGACATATAGATCAACAGAACAGGATAGAAAACCAGGAAATAAACCCATGACTATATGTACACTTCATCTTCAACAAAGCAGGAGAGAATATCCAATGGGGAAAAAACAGTCTCTGCAATAAATGGTGCTGGGAAAACTGGACAGCCACATGCAAAAGAATGAAACGGGACCACTTCCTTATACTGTGCACAAAAATAAATTCCAAAAGAATTAAAGACCTAGATGTAAGACAGGAAACAATAAAAGCCCTAGAAGAGAACACAGGCACTTATTTCTGTGACATAAGCAATAGCAGCTTCTTTCTAGATATGTCTCTTGGGGCGAGGGAAATAACAGCAAAAACAGGCTATCAGGACTTAATCAAAATGAAAAGCTTCTTCACAGTGAAGGAAACAATTCACAAAACTAATAGTCAACTTACAGAATGGAAGAAGATATTTGAAAATGAAATATCCGATAAAGGGTTAGTATCCAAAATATATAAAGACCTTACAAAACTCAACACCCAAAAAACAATTCAACTGAGAAATGGGCAGAAGACATGAGCAGACATTTTTTCCAAAGAAGACATCCAGATGGCCAAGAGACATACGGAAAGATGCTCATCGTCACTTATCATTAGGGAAATGCAAATCAAAACTACAGTAAGATATCACCTCACACCTATGAGAATGGCTAAAATCAACACAAGAGATGATGGTTGTTGGCAGGGATGTGGAGAAGGAGGAACCCTCTTACACTGCTGGTGGGAATGCACACGGGTGCAGCCACTACGGAAAACATGTATGGGGGTTCCTCAGAAAGTTAAAAATAGAACTACCCTGTGATATAGCAATTTCACTACTGGGTATTTACCCCCCAAAACACAAAAACATTAATTCAAAGGAATGCATGTACCCCTATGTTTATAGCAGCATTATCTACAATATCCACATTACGGAAGCAGTGCAAGTGCCCATCGATAGATGAATGGATAGAGAAGATGTGGTATACATTATGCAATGGGTTATTATTCGGCCATAAAATGGACAAAATCTCGCCATTTACAACAACGTGGATGGAGCTAGAGTGTATTATGCTCAGTGAAATAAGTCAGAGAGAGACAAACACCATATGATTTCATTCACATGCGGGATTTAAGAAACAAATGAGCAAAGAGTGGGGGAGAGGCAAACCAAGAAGCAGACTCTTAACTATATAGAACTAAGGGTTCCCAGAGGGGAGGGGTTGGGGGATGGGTGAAATAGGTGATGGGGGTTGAGGAATGGACTTGTGATGAGCACTGGGTGATTAAAATAAAAACTTTATTAAAAAAAAAAAAAAAACCTAAACAGCAACAACAAAAGACTTCTGCAAACTTACCCTTGAGGCAGAGTTGAATACCTTTAAAACACCCTGCCCAGTATCACCTGCCCTGGTCTGCTATGGTTTTCCTCAGGTTGCCCTCACGGAGCCTATCCATGACTTCCGGCTCATCAGTCCTGGCTGCCAGGGGACCTCAAGCTGGTCCTCTCTCCTGCTGTTCTCAGAGCGGTCCACATGCCAGCCCGCAGACGAGCCACGAGGCATCCAGAGCTCTGCTGGCTTCTGCATGGCCCTGTGCCCTCTGCCCTAGACATCTGCCCTCAATCCAAGGTCTGCATCCGGCCTCACTTTTCTCATCGATTTCCCAGAACCAGTAGAGATGAACACGTTCCTAGCTCTCGGCTTCAGTTTGGGGCCAATAAACAAACAGCAGCATCTCGAACCCTGGCTGAGCGCGTGCTATTGGCTGAGCCCTCTTCCAAACACTTGATGCGCGCTCTCCCCTTC
>PITA01006503.1:55713-75122 GCA_004023965.1 Spilogale gracilis
CTGCCTTCAGTACTTCACCTTCCTATTCAGACCCAACTGGTGGTCTGGTAAAAAAAAAAAAAAAAAAAAAAAAAAAAAGAAGGACTCAAATTGGCAAAAGGATTTTTCTTTTGCCAGAGGACACATTGGTCTTACCTCTCCCCAAACGAAAGTGTATTTGTTTTCCCTTTGTTAAAATGATTAGGAAAAAAATTCCTTAACAACTACCCAGCCACAGCCAGCCCAGGGATGAACAGTCAGTTTTACTGCCTGTCCCCACACATGAGGAAAGGTTCCCATGGAAGTTGCTGACAAACTTAAGTCACATGAGAAAGAGGACTCTCCATCCACAGAGAATATGTATGGATCTGTGAACTGGATCCATGTGTTTACTGGGAATGAAGGCCTGTGGAGGGAGAGTTCATGTTCATACTTCTCCCTCTTTCCCTCTATCTTTTTCACTGTCTCCAAGGAGCCCAAGACACAACAAACTTATGTTTAAATGAATGTTGATTCAGTCATGCCACTCTCCTCAAAACTTAGGATAAACCCCTGTCCCCGCATTGCCTGTTGTACCCAAGAACATTCAACCCTGGTCAGTGAGCTTCCCATACATTTCTAGTACAGTCCAAGCTCACTCCAACCATTTCACCTCTGCCTACAAGGCTCCCCTTGCCCTCCTCCACCCCGCCTTTCCTCTGCTCATAGAAATCTGTCCTCCAAGGCCAGCCCCAGCCCCAACACCCCCGTGGAGGCTTCCCAGCCCTGTGGAGCCTGAGGACGATCTCCTTGCTCTGGTTCCTACCTCACAAAGCCTGTGCTCACACAAGTGGCACTTGATGAATCATACACCATCATGCCTTGCTTCACACGTGTCTCCTCAACCAGTCCAGGGATAGAAATCAAATGTCCTATACTTCTATATCTTCCACAGTGTCTAAAACCGTGTCACAATGGCAATTTGCAGGTCAGAGTCACAGATCCCACCAACTCCGGCCCCGGCCTGGCATCTCTTCCCTAGATCCCCAGGCCTCGCTCTGTGAGCCTCAGGGAGTTGGGCTCACCCTTTCCCACAAGGTTCTGTCTGGGCACACAAGCACACTCATGTGCTCAGTGACTGGCTAAATCCTCCCAGATGACCCCGCACTCCCATCTCCTGATCTAAAAGCTGTCAAAACCTCAAGAGGAGGCAAGTATCAGCCCAGTGGTCCAGCGACGTTATACTGTCTGCATTTTCTAAGACTTTCAGCGCTACCCTCTCTCCAACAGGACCTTCCTGAAATGCTCCCCACTGGGAGAGGCTTACCTCCCCTCCTCCCCATACAGTCGCTCTGAGGAAAATTCAAAGGCACCATTTTCCTCCCCTTCTTTATAAGCACAACACTCGATTTCTGTTTCTTTCCTTTACCCTGCTATACAGGTGTGCGGTATTTTCTTCCCTCCTATATCCTAAAGAAAGAGTCACCCCTATAAACCCCGGGATATGGGAACATGATCTTCTGTGTACTTATTATTTCCAGGGGCTAATATGTGAAGGACACACCCTCAAGTTACAGGGATTTAACACAACATCAGGCCTGCAAGAGAAAAGTCCGGTGGTTCTCAGGCGCTCAAGCACACGGCAGCGCCAGACGAGGTACCCACGTTTTCACTGGGTGGCCTCAACTCCATGATAATCTCTAGGCAACCAAAAGCCAGCTGCTTAGCAACGCAAGCTGGAGGAGCAGTTCGTGCGTCTCTATTAAGAGCAGTCTTGCCTCTTGGTAAGCGTGGGTCTGCGCAGCAGGTGCCCTGGGCCACAGAGGCCCGGGGTAGGGCAGCCCGGGAGGCACGGTTTAGTGAAGACACTTCAGTGGGAAGTGAGTGGGTAGCAGTCTTTCCAGCAATTAAAGAAGGAATTCCAAATGAGGCATAGGTTGCAGATCCAGAGAGGGCAGTTAACCCCCTGGGGAGGGGGCGGGGTTCTGAAACACTGCCTTGCAAGTGACTTGTTACTCCTCTCTTTCCCTCTCTAGACGTTATACCCCTTGAAGGTAACAAAGGTGGGGGCGTGCAGTGCCAGACTTCGGAAAAGTCTCAGAGTCAGTTACTGGCTCGGCCAGTACTAAGAATTTTGGGGCCTCTAGTCCAGCTCTTTTTCACTGAACCACACCTAAACACAACTGTAAAACTAACAGGGATTCGTGAAACCATTATTTAACAGATTGCTATAGAGCTCAGATTTTCCAGATGCTCTGAGGGATAGAAACAAGAACAGAGGATCAGAAAGCAAGCTGTGATTTGGGAACTAGGCTACCTGGGCTGGAGGTCAGACTCTAGCACTTACCAGCTCTGGAACTGGGGGGAAAAGCGCTTTCCAAGCCTCTTGTATAAAAAGAGGGGTAATAAATATTTGCCTTGTTCACCCCAGCATTGTTGGGTGTGATATATGAAGACAGTTTTGCCTGTCTGTGGAATTCTAGCATTAACACTATGACAGATCAGAAGACCTGCCCTGAGAGGTGCTCAGCTGGATGGAGAGAGTCCAATGTACTATAAACAAAATGAACTAGCGAGCAGGTGCCTACCAAAGCTGCAGGAAAAGGGAACCAAGAGACTGGAGTCTCTTCTTCCCATTCCCCAGGTTCCTAATGGCTTGCCTAAGAACTGGGCAATTTAAAATATAGGAAAAGCAATTTACACTAATCCAGAGGGGTCCTTGGGGATAGCTCCTTTGAAGTGGGTCTTAGCTGGTCCGTGTCCTGAACCAATTCTATATATTTTAATTATCCAGGCTACCGCAATCCCCCAGAGTCAGAGACAACCACAAGTTGATATCAACGGAGAGACAGTCATGCCATCTCCAACCCCCAGATCTTTTAGCATGACCTCCCATTACCTCATTACCACCCACACGCACACTACCAGGATTCCTTAAGAAGATAAAGTCCCAAAAGGGAAGACAGCCCCCAATGCAAAAAAAAAAAAAAAGTTTCGTTTTTGAGATTTCAGAGCACCTGACCACCTGTAAGTTCATTTGAATCATAAGTTCATTTTCCCTACATAAGCACACAAATGGATCTATATTATTTATAATTGTCATTCTATCCCCACTACTGAACCAAACATCAAAAACAGTCTAGAAATCCACTAACCACCTTCATTTGTCATACCCCCAAATTAAGTCAGTCCAAGGCAGTAAGTGTGCAGTGAGGGCTTTGTGAGAGCCAGCAGGCATCACCCCGGGAGGAGACACCAAGACGAAGAAAACTCTAGGTCTGCCCTCCGAGGTCTGACAGAAGGGCTATGGAGTGGCATGTGCAGAAAGGACAGTGTTCGATCAGCACATAGGGGCAACTGGATGAAACTGCTCACGGGCAGAGACACGACAAGCCTGGGGGCTCAGGCCACCAATTTCCTCTAGCTCTGTCACTTGCCAGCTGCATGACCTTGGGCAGGTGACTGAACTACTTGAGTTTCCTCATCTAGAAAATGGGGATGAGAATAGCAAACACGTCATTGGCCTGTTGTGAGGAACAAAGACGCACAGACCAGTGGCTGGCACAGCGTCAGCGCTCCATGAAGGCCAACAACCGCCCTTTCGCCCATCTTCTCAGAGGATCCCATGAACCCTTCTCATGCAACCACACCACATTTGTCTTTAGTTTCTATCATCTTTGGCCGCGATTTCTCTCAGAGGCCACACAGCACATATCCTGTTCCCCGAAACTTTGGGGAATCTGCCAGGGCTCTGCCCTGTTAAGATATACGCCCCACCCCACACACATACCTGTATTTGGCCTGTATTCTTCAATCTTCTCTGCTTCATGGAAGACCTTTGTCTAATCACCCTTTTTTTTTGTGATACAGTTTGGGATAAATGTTGAGGGCAGGTGACATCTGCTGATCTTCCTCGAGTCCCATGTTCATCCTACAGCATGCAAGCCTCTTGTTTCTGGGGCTCAGTTTAGCAGGGCTGGGAGGGGGCCTGAAGGCCTGGCTGGTTGTCAGAAATGCCTAACCACAGGCCTGGGCATGCATGGAGGGAAGGAGGGGGAGATGGGAACAAATACTTGATTTAAAAACAAAAACAAAAAGCTTTATTGAGATCCGCTTCACATACCGTAAGTCACCACTTTAAACGATACAACTCAGTGTGGTTTTTTAGTGTATTCACACGGCTGTGCAATGATCATCCTAGGCAATTTTAGAGCACTTTCATCACCTCAAAGAGAAACCCCTTAAACGGTCACCCCCACCCCACCCCCAGCCTAGGCAACCACTACTGGACTCCCTGTCTCTACGGATTTTCCTACTCTGGGCATTTCACATGAGTGCAATCCTACAACACTTGCTCTTTTGTGTCTGGCTTCTTAGAGCATATTTGCAGGTTCCTCTATGCTGTAGCATGTATCCATACTTTGTTCCTTTCTACTGATCCGTAATATTCCCTTGTGTGAATAGTCCATGTTTTATTTTTCCGTTCAACAGCTCATGGACATCTGCCTCATCTCTGCTCTTCGGCTATTAGGACTAATGCCACTATAACCATTACAAGTTTTTTTGTGCGGACACACAACATTTCTTTTCTCCTGGGAACATCCTGAGGAATGGAACCGCTCGCTGGGTCATACGGTGAGTCCACGTGTGCCCCCGAGGGACTGACAGACCGTTTCCCAGCAGCTGCGCCGCTCACATCCCTGTATCTGATTCACTGTCAAAGGGCCAGTTAGAAAGCCCAAAGCTTTGAAGCCCAGCATACACTGTTTCACCTTCTAAAATCTTACCCTCAAGCTAACGTCACTCTACTTCGTCCATGAGACCTTAGGAACAAAGCTGTGCTCTTCTCAAAGAGATAAATTGGATTGGGAGACTGTTTGGACCCCGCCTAGACATTGCAGAGGAAAGCTGTGTCCTCCCCTTCCAGTGGGGCTACTTGAGGCCGCAGGAGATTAAGAGGACCGGGGGGGTAGGGCTGGGCCACTGTGCAGGCATGTGGGAACAAATCCTGAGGAGATCGGCTGGCCATCGGGAGGACACTGGGCAGCCGGCAGGGTCAGGAGGAGACAAGCCAGTTCCTGCTCCCAGGTCCCTTCTTCCCTCCCTCCCTCCCCAGCATCCTTCCTTCACCCACCAAATCCTTCCTGTGCCTGATGATACCGGCGCCAGCACCCTTCCGAAGAGCGAGAACTCAGCACGTGTGTCTGTCTACCTCTGGGAGAGGTTCTTACATCTCTTGCCTTCCGCTTCTGTTTCTCCGAACAGACCTCGTGTGTGCCGTGACAAATGTCCACAGGAGTTTATAGGGCTCTTCCCCAGCCCCCACCCTACAGGAGGCCTGGATTTAAGAAAAGAAAGGCAGTTCCTAAACAATAGTCTCTTGGCTGCCTTCCTCAGCTTTCCCGTGGCCTGTAGCTCCTGGTGGCCTTCCCAACCACATCTTGCATGGTTCTCCAAAGCGTGAGCCCCACAGCACTGAGCACCCCGGGGTGCCGGCTCTCCACGGGAAAGAGGTGCAGGAAGAGAGGCATGGGCTCTCTCCAAGAGGAAGAGGGGCCCCAAACTCCGGTCACAGACGAGACCTAAACACCCCCTGCAGCACCTCAGGTGTGACTGGAGGTGGAGGCGAACACCTTCACATACATGGGCTTTCCTGTGGCCTCCCTGGCCAAGTAGTTTGGAGATCACGTGCTCTGGAAAGGAAGGCAGTGCCGCCGCATCCAGCTCGGCCTGCCCACACCTGGTCTTCCACTGGAGACTGGTGCTGACAAGCGTCCACCTTCCTCTGCTTCTGCTCCAGTGACGGGCTCTGGGTGCTGCATCAGCCCCGCCAGCTCAAGCCAGGCCTCCTTCGCCTTGTCCACCCACCTCTCCGCCCCGTCTCCCTGCCCTGAGGTGCTCCTGTTTTCAATTAAGCAAAGTGAAACCAGCTGTTTCTGTAGAACAACCTTGATTTACATAAGCCTTATCAAGCCAGAAGCCTAACTGCTCTGACACACTTGTCGGTGGCTGTCGGTCCCAGCTGGGACACCCTGGCCACAGCTACATCCTGCTAGCTCTTCCCAGGACAGCGTCCCCAGGCTCCTGGGGTCGCTTACGCTCTCCTCCCTCCACACCCGTAGGCAGCCCCAACCTCCCTCTCCAGCCCAGCCCAATGTTCCCAAAGCACAATGTGGCCCACAGTGACCCCATCCCACTCGCTGTCACTGTCGCATGCCCGCACCACCCCCTCTGGCGTTCATTCTCATCTGCCTGTGACAGCTCTTCAATAGCAACCTTTTCATCTCCATCAAACACTACATAAGATATTAAAGAAAATCTGGCAAATTAAACAAGTGCGGAAGAAAAGCTATCCAAATCCCACCATATCCAAACACAAAGCTGTTAGTATTTTAAGTATTCCCTCTCAGGAGTGTGTGTGTGTGTGTGTGTGTGTGTGTGTGTGTGTGTGTGTGTGTGTTCACATCATGGATCCTGCCTTGTTGAGCTTTTCAGTTCTTCCCTTCCTGTACTATTTTAAAGGGAAGCTCTTTGAAGACAAGGACGGTCGCACAGGAAGGGTAACACAGGGGTGCTTGGGTGGCTCCGTCAGTTGGGCCTTCGACTCTTGGTTTTGGCTCAGGTCATGGTCTTATGGGTCGTGGATGGAGCCCCCAGTGGGGCTCTGCACTCAGCAGGGAGTTTGCTGGAAGATTCTCTCCCTCTGCACCTCCCTCTACCCCTGCTTGTGCTCACGTTCTGGCACGCGCGCTGTCTCCCTCTCTCTCAATTTTTTTTTTTTTTTTTAAAGAAAGAAGGGTAACATAACCTGGGTCCTGAAGAGAGCTGTGAGACCACCCCACCCCATACAACGTTCTGCACAACAGTATCTGTCCTCTGGGCTTCTGCGAGATACAGACCACTTGGGGGACTGAGGCCTTGCACTTTTCCCTTTCCATCCCCTCTGTACCCTTGCCAACCTTGGCCCCCTCACAAGCTCCCGTATGCCCTCCCCCAGCCTTTGCCAGCCCTGCCACAGAGGATTCAAGCTGGCAATAAACTTGGCCCATGACAAATAATTCCTATATGTGCCTTTACCTTCCAGCTGGTGGACAGATTGGTTTACTATACACAGCCATGACAGCTTCAGGGATTTGGGCTGAATTTGAATCATCTGGTTTAAAAGGAACTACAGAAACCTAAAAATGATTTCTATGGTGATTTTCCCTCCTACAAGTCCATCTATTGTCTGAACCTTTTTCTGGTCCTTAATCCTACATGATCTACTGGAATCATCGTCTATGTATGCATGTCTATACACACAGGGCTTCCTAGAATAAGAGGTACCTCTGTCTCGGCTCTCTAACCAGTCCAATGCTCCTTGGTTCTGGTCATGCTATATCCCCCACGTCCTTGCAAAATAGTAGCTGAAGAGCAGAGGCTTCATCTTCAACATCTGTCGCTGAGAACACGGTTGGTACAATGCTCAGAGCTTGACTAAAAACAAAGGAGTTAGGGTTTGGAAGAAAAGTCTGAGTGAAGTGCGCTGAGAGAGCAGACCCTGAGAGATGGAGCTAAAGCCCCCCCCTTACAATCCCCCCCAGGTCGAGGAGAGAGCATCTACCCGCCCCCCCACTGTCCCCCAACAGCTAGCAGGAGAGGTTTCGTCTGCAACAGTAAGTCAACTGATGAATGGCAAGACTCCATCACGGAGTTCACAACGTTGGGACAGTATGCTCTTTCAAAGTATAGCCAAAAGAGATGAGAGCATCACAGATTCTCTGTGCAGTTAAACAAATACTCAGTGTGAGAGGATGTGGAAATGGCCCGCATAAAATGTTATTACTGCAGATGTGTCTGTCAGGTAAGAAATCTGCTCAGTGCAAACGGAAGACACCTACTACTCTCTCCTGACAAAGGACTACCACACTGTAGAAAACCCTAAAGGAAACGTAAGGCTTGATGGAGAAGACCAGCACAAGCCCACCAGATACCAGGGCGGTCCTTCTCTGTGTTCATGCTTCCTTCTCAACATGGCAGTCCCTCCTCACGGGAGCCCCAGATCCACCGCGAGCTCTCCAAGCTCTGCCATCTTCTCACAGTAAGAGGTGAGCACCCTGAGACTAGGCACGCAGTCCTACCTTTCTGGCTAATGACAATTCTGATAGGATGCAGACACTGCCAAAGTCACCGTGGGGGCCTGGGGGGGGGGGTGCGGTGGACACGTTCTCTCAGGTTGATTCAGCCTACCCACATCTCTCTTGACCTCCCCCTTGAGACCAAGGGCACACACGACTCAGTCACATGGAACAGGGCCATGATGTGGCCACGGCGGCACCATCCTCTGCTGGGCTAGCCGGCAAATGCAGAAAGGGCTTTGGGTTTGGTAAGACTCTGGGGAGGCTTGAAAATCGATATCCATCTCTAGGAGGCTATGATGCCCTTCATTCGCCCTTAGGTTGTTCACCTGTTTTCAGGCAGAAAGCACTTGCTCCCAGAAAGGCCCCTGGGGAGCCTAACTCCCTAATGATGAGGGGCTGGGTTCTTTCAGGTCCACTGGAGCTCTGGTGAATTCTGGAACACACATACAGAACAGCCAATCCTCAACCTTATTAATATTTAAAACCTTTTTTCTTATAAATTCATACCGGGGATCTTGGAGATGTGTTTAGATGCTAACAACAGATGTGCCAGCTGAATGCTTTTTAAAAAACATCTACTCCTTTAAAAAAAACACAAACAAAAAGACACTCTTTGGGCTGAAAGAATGGCATACCCTACTCCTCCATTATTTTAAATCATTTTGCATAAAACTCCAGGTGTAGGGAAGGAACAAAAATCTCCAGTCTGAAATACAGTATGGTAAATCCTAGCAAAAGGCTACTTTTTTTTCCTCCAGTCTTTGATAAAAAGAGACAAGAGAAATTTGAGGAAGGAAGCCCAATAAAGGGTTCTCTATTGGGTCTGCATATGTAATCTCCAAGCCCTGGGTGCTCCTGGATGGCTATGCCTGGAATTCCTTCATCCCTATGTATGCCAAGGCAATAAAAGCAACACTTGATTAATTTGCCATCAATGAAAGTCTCTATGGACTCCTAAAAAAAAAAATTCCTAATCTGATTACAGCTCATTGACTTCAACATGAAAGTGAGACTAGTGTTTGCTGTTGCGAGCCATGTCCCCTCCTCCCAGTTAATGATGTCAAGTGGGGCGCTCAGCCAAGCAGCCTCACTTGACAAAGGAGGAAATCAAGGCCCAGGGAGGCGATGGCTCACCTAGGGTCATATCACCAGCCCTGGCAGAAGCAGAGCTCCCTGCTCAGAGCACCGTCTGCACTGCATTTAGTGAAGTGTGTTCTCTTTTTGGCAAGAGTAGTTCAAGATGCTAAGGTAGGATCAGGAAGGCTCCTACTACCCAGAGACCCTGAATTGCTTAACTCAACAAAAGGAAAGCTTCAGAGAAAACAAAAGCTGCTTTTTATTCTCTGCAGGGCCGTCCCTGTGAAGGACATGACAGATTTACTCTGTAGAGCCCTAGGGAATTGACAAAAAAGCCTGCAAGAGTGAAAGCTTTAGGCCAGCCAGGTTTAGATCAGCGCATGGGAGAAGTTTCTAAGAAGAAGGTGCATGCCACAAGCCCTGGGCTGCACACTGCTCTGTGAGGAAGCTTCTCACAGGTTAGGCTCTTCATACAGGGACCTGGAGGTGAACAGGGAGAGAGTGCTGGTGCCCAGAGGCGTGGTTATCACTTGCCAAAAATAACACAAAAGGGAATGCTTTTTTGGGTGGGAGTCAGAACCAGATCGGCAGATCTTAAACATAGTTGGTGGCTGGAATCTCTGGGAATATTTTCAAAGGCAGGTATACTGAAACCAATGGGTGGAAATTGGCCTAGAAATAGGGTCATTAAAAAAAAAATTGTGTGGTTGCAATGATTCTACAAATAGGGAGCCAATGAAATGGGTCAGTGGCTCTCATACTTTTTGACCATGACCGACCATATGGAAAATACTTTTGCACAGAAACTCAGCATACACACATATTTATGTAATAGAGAGAAGAGTTTCACCAAACAATTGTTGCCCCCACTGCATGGGATGTACTTTTATATGTTCAATGATGTATGTATATATATATAAGTTCATCGAGACTCCCTACATTTATTTCACAACCAACTACGGGTCACTTTGGAAAACACTGAACTGCATAAACACCAAAGGGAGCAAGAAATAGAAAGTCAAGGTGAGAAAAAGAGTGCTCACAGAAAAAAAGGAACCAGGAGGTTAGATCCTTTTGGCCTTTTGCATGTGGTCTGGTTGCTTTAGGTAGAGATGAGAAGGGAGGCCACAGAACCCTGAAGGAAGCGCTCCTTGAAAAAAAAAGAAAAAAAAAAAAAAACAAGGACTCAACGAGGTGGTTGCTATAATTAAAAAACCTCACAGGTAGGCAGTTTCTGAATCTTTCAGAAGCAAAACATCTGAACTAACCTCATGCACATGAGTTATCTTCCCTTGGAGAGCTTTGAAGAGGCAGCAAAGATCAGGCTGATCTACACAGCTTAATTACGCTAGCAATTGAAAGGGTGTTTCCTTTCTTTGCATCTGAATTATTATTTGAAGAAAATGGCTGTTAATTAAAAAAATGTAGCAAAACTTGCCCAAAGTGCAGTGTGCTGCATCAGACACTGATGTGAGGGAGGCCACTGTGGTTCCAGCTCCCTGGAAGGGCTTGGTACCAGGGCATGCTGTTCTGGGGAAAGGGAGCTCCTTAAGGCCATCAGAGGGACACGGCAGCTTCTCAGGCTGCTAAGAGAAGTGAAATGCATGCCTTTCCCACCTGCTTCCCTTTTAGGTCGACCTGATAAGTTCGGGTCCTTGTTACCTGACCCCAGGATTATTTACAAGCGGTACAGGGGACAGCACGGAGCAGGGCTTCTCACACTTCGCGCGTGTGCCTCACCTGACTCTTGCTAAGGAGATGTAGAGTAGGTCTGGGCTGTGGCCTGAGCATCTGCATTTCTCATCGGTTCCCAAGTGACACCCATGGTCCAGGGCCCCGCACTACACTTTGAGTAGCAAGGTCCTAAACTTCGGAGCCAGGCATATTGGGAAGTGCATCCCTATTCTGTCACTTTCTTTTGGCCATACCTTTGGAAACCACATTGAATAACCTTTATGGGGAAGGGGTGGGGTTTCTGTTTATAACAGTAACGTAAAAGGGGCAAAGTAGTTCACCTCTCTGAGCCTGGTCTCCTCCATAATCAGAAAATAACAACCCCCACCTCTAGGAGGTGTGGGTATTGAAAGCTCTTTTCAATTTTCCTTTCAGTTCTGAAAGTGGGCTCTCCCTGCACTTTCCCACTGCTTCGCCAGCCCCTCCTCCCAAATGCTGGCAATTTCCAGGCCTAGAGCAAGGGCACGCCACACTCCTCTAGGCTCCAGCTCCGCAGAGCCACCAGCTCCATGTGCTCAAGACACATCCAAGTTCACGCGGCCAAACAGAACTTGCCACTTCCCCTTGTGTTCTCATACGCAGTCCCTGGACCTACTGTCTACCCATCTTAGCTATTTGAGGGGCTGTGGCATTTACCCTACAGCTGGCCTGTATCGTTATTTTTTTTAATTCAAGTATGGGTTTATCGTCTCCCTAACAATTACATGGTAAACTCCTTGATGCCTTTAGAGCACTTACACCGTACCCATACTTCTAGTTTGAGTCACCAACAGATCTTTCAGAAACCAGAAGTTACACTTTGCTACACCAGCAGAGAAGACTGCATCCACTATCGGCTCTTGGCTTTGTTAATGTTTCCACCTAGAAAGAAAAGTACCAGGCTCCATTAAACTTGTAGGTCACAAAGAAAATCTTAGAATTAAAAAAAAAAAAAAAAAAGGCAGGAGGGGTCCTTGTTTTTCTAGGACTTGAGGACTAATAGCCCAAGTTCTGGCTGGCAGCATCATCAGTACAGCCCCGGAATGATGAGGATGAGAGGTCCCCACCGTATTACTGCACGAGAACATGTCTGTTTCTACATCTGGCTGCAGCTCTCAGGGGAGAATCACCTAACCCAACCAACGGCAGAACACAGAGCTCCGCTCAGTATCTGACCACGGCCCCTCCTCACACAGAGTGAACATGGGCTCTGTTTTCTCCATAAGCCCGGGGGTTAGAGGATACACCGCCGACAGGGGCTCCTGAGCGCCCTTCCTGTACATTCCTATCCAGCAGCAACATCGCCATGTCATTGTTGTATCCCGAGTGGCCCAGTAGGTGTGGGCTTCAATATCATCAGCATTTTCATTCTGGGCTCTGGTGGTGGCCCCCCGGTGGCTTCCAGGCAGCAGACTACAAAAGTACCGGTGGTCCCTTTCCCAATACCTGAGCAGGCTATTTTGTCATTTCCGAACCTTCTGCATCACAGACACTTTACAAAGCTTTTCCTTTGGAATCTACTCTGCATCAGAAGCCTCCACACCAAAAATGGCTCTTGGCTGCTCCAGTGGTGGTTTTTGGCGAGACAGGTGTCTAGGTTGCGCCTCTGAGGCCACTCGAGGCCACCTGCAAAGCCTGTCTCACTGGTGACGCTCTCTCCCCCACAGAGGCTGAGGCTCTAAGTCTCAACCCTCTGCAGTCAGAGAGCCCTGCAGTGTGCAGCAGAACCCTGGCCCCGACCCACCTCGAAGCAGCAGTGGCTCCAAGACAAAGTAGCCTCCTCTGCCGGCTGAAGGCAGAGCAGACCCAGGGTGGTGGGGGGATGGATGTCCCTGATTTCCTTCCTCTTTGACCTCCCTTGCACCTGAAACCTGCTCAGAGGGCAGTGCCACTGACCTACAGCTGGGGAGGCGTGGATCACAGGGCCTCCATCTGTCACTGACAAGCTGTGTGGCTTTAGGCAGAACAAGTCCCGCTCATCTCATCTATCACACAGAGTAACACCTTTCTTACCTGTCTTTTAGAGTGTCATAAGGATCCAAGGAGATTAGGGCTATGTTGGAAAATGCTTGCTTTTATCGCCGGCATTTTCCTTACTGCTACGACCCACGATGCTGCACTGGTGAGAAGCCAGTCTGGGGACTCTCCCTTAATCCAGTTACCAAATAGCTTGGACAATATTCTTCCGGTTCCCTGGTAAATTAAAAATTCCCTATTTTCCTCTGCTTTCTTTGTCAGTACGCCTGCCAGTGACCCCGCACCACACGGCCTTCAGTCCTTGAAGCCAGATAACATAAGACCAGGGGTCCTTTGGCTTGGAAGGTTTCTAAAAATCTCAGAAAAGGAACAGAGAGAAGGTGAGTGCTCATCTAACTGATACATCCTCTGCCTTTGGGCTGGACTTATGAAGAATACACTTTAAAATCAGATCTCCTGGGGCACCTGGGTGGTTCAGTCTTTAAGTGTCTGCCTTCAGCTCAGGTCATGATCCTAGGGTCTTGGGATCGAGCCCTGCATCGGGCTCCCTGCTCGGCAGAAGCCTGCTTCTCCTTCTCTTACTCCCTCTGCTTTTGTTCCCTCTCTCGTTGTGTTTCTGTCAAATAAATAAAATCTCATTAAAAAAAAAAAAAAGAACCCATCACTTCCTGATGTTAACTGATAAGCATTTTTCCTGAATTCCAGTCAGAGTAAATTTGTAAGGAAAAACCCCTTTGGGCTGACAATGCCAGAGGTCAGGATCTCCTAGGGAAAGGAAGAACCCCCAGGCCTCTGCTGAGCTGTGAGCAGTCCTGCTCTGCTGTGGGTAATCAGAACAGCTAAGGTGAAAAACGGTCACCTACTTTGTGACCGGCATGGCTTTCTGCCCTGTTTCCCAAGCCTTTTGTGCACACCCATGACCCTGAGCACACCACTGGCCGTGGGCCTCCACGCCGCCTGCTTTGCCATGCAATTCAGGGTGCGTCGCTGTTTGGCCTCTCTCCGGGACCACAGGCTGCTCCCTGTCCCACCTGCAACTCCTGCCCCCCTTGGCCTTGGCCAGGTTCTCGCCCACCCTTGCACCTCTCATCCCCCTCCACCACAGCCCCACCGTCCTTTAATAGATAGGATGGAAAAGAGGGATGGGACTAGCATTCAGGGCGGGCCTGCTATATGCAAGAAGATACTAGGTTAGGCTCTTCAACTCCTAGCGACCTTGCTGAGAAATTGAGGCACTGAGATTTCAAGAAGCTGCCCAAAGTCCCTGAGCTAAGAATTCAGATTTGAATGGCAGCCTGCCTCCGGGAGAGGTCCTCTGAGTTCCTTTCCAGCCCACACAGCAGGAACCCTGATGCAGCGCTAGATACTGGGTACACGATGGTCTTCCCTCCAGAGGGCAAAGCCTTTCGGGACAGGATGCCCGTCTGAGGACTCTCCGGATTCCCCACAACTAGGTCCTCGCATTCCCAGTCACCCCACCTGGAACAGTGCACACAGCCATGGGGACTCCAGAACTGGGTCCCACTGACAGCGCCCTTCAGAGACCATTCTGTGGTGAGCCTCTCCACCTTGTGCATGGTGACTTTTTTTTTTTTTTTTAACAGCAATTTAGCAGGTACATTCCTGGAATCATTGACCTCAAATGGAACTTAGAAGGGACTGTTCTCAGGTGCTTTGTTTTGCTTTAAGTGCCTTGCAGGGTGAGTTTTGGGGCTCTGTTCACATATTCCTGGGCACTCAGCTGGGGGTGAGTTTACTGGAAAGGGCCACTTACAGAAATGTTGCCCTGTCACTTCTACCTTGCACATAAGCAGAAGTGTGATTCTAGTTCTATTTGAGGGAGAGGCAGTAGACTGTCTCCATGGCAACCGAAAGCAGCCTGTGAAACAGGAGCCTAAAGAAGGGTGGGGGAAAATTAAGTTGTGGCTGGCCACGTGTCTGTCCCACCTTTGTCATGGCCAGTGGCTTGAAATGCCTGCCTGAAGGGAAGAGAGAGGTAAGGTGGACCCGGAGGAAACGTTCCAGGAATGAGCCCAGCGGGCACCACACAGGCGACCCCTGCCTGGCTTTTCTATAGGTTTTGCTGGGGAATGTACACCGTGCCAGGAAAACCAGGCGAAGTGTGTGTACGTGTGTGTGTGTGTGTGTGTGTGTGTACACAAGTTTGAGAGAAAATGAGAGGGCAATCGAATAACTTAAAAACACATTCTCGGCTTATTTCTCTATGGTTTTGTTTTTGCTGTTTATTTGCCTTTTTTAACCATTTTGTAAAACTTCAGAGGGTCCTCAGGTATGCACTTGAGGAACAATATGGAAGAGTCCTGGCACCCAGCTACGGTGTCGTCCCGGGTGCGGCCTCATGATGCAGGGGCTGGGGCGAATTAGGAACCCGGATCATCAGCAAAGCTGTTGACCTAATTCCACCACAGACGAATATGTACCCACATCCCAGTTCTGTCCCCCAGGGCCCTATTATCCTGGCAAGCTCATAAACCAATCCCAGCCTCAGTTTCCTGAACATGATAATCTCCTTTCATCTCATAATGGCCGCTGGAGTATCAAATAAGATAATGGCAATGAAAGTGCTTCGTAAAACATAATACAACCCACAAACAGAAGAGAGTGCTATTATCGTATTATTAATAAATGCAGGATTTGATGCAAAGAAGTCCCATTACTAATGACAACATTATTTTAGTAAAACGGCTTGCTTTTTTTCCTCCCTAACCGTTCTCTGAGTTCAAAGAGACAGTGAAAGACAGAAGCCTGCATGGCTGGCTGGCTCCAAGGTCAAAACTCAGTCACACATTTTTATGTGGCACAAAGAGTAGCCAATCGATTGGACACAGAAATCAGAGCGCTAAGTAGAAAACTGCCTACACTGAGGACTGCGGGGCTCAGAGGAAGGAGGAGGCATGAATCGCCCATCTGCGCATCCGGCCTGCCCCACCCCCGTCTCCCCAGGGTGGTGCCCACCAGGAGAGCAACCCTTCCCTCTCAGGGAAAGCAGAGCAACTCTCTCAGAGAGGGCCTCCACTTTGCCCCCTGGGACCTCATTAGCCTCCTGGACTCTTGTTCCCATCTGGCTGGTGTTGAGAAACCTGTGAGCATGAGAAGGAAAACAGAAGTGGCGCACAGTGACGGGAGAGACATCTGGCCTGTGCCAGTGTGGCCCCTACCTGTCCCCCCCACTCCCCCGCACGGGGACCAGGCCCACGGACGCTGCATCGGAGAGCCTGGCAGCCGGGGAGAGGGGCAGTTTCTGCGGCCACACGCGGACCAGAGTCAGAACCCGCCTTGTAACAGGGTGCCTAGGCTCCTCCTGTGTCACTAAGGTTTGAGAAGCGCTGCTCTTGTACCTGGGGGGGGGGGGTAGGGCTCCTTGGCAGGTGTTCGGTCAACTTCTGTCACCTGCCTGCATGCTGACAGTTCGGTACACGGCAGGCCCAGCACCCAAGGTGTGCTGCTGTTCAGCAAGAAGCCCGTGGCCTAGCGCAGTGCTCCTCTCGTCTCCACCCCGGACAACCCATGACCTCGGCCTCTCCAGTGCTGTGGGAAATTCGCCTTTCCAGTTCACTAGACCTCTGTCCAGAGAACTTGAGAGGCTGGAGTGGTCACTTCCAGTCACACTTCCTTAGCGCTCGGGAGCAGGCCGCCCGCTGGGCCACGGAGCTCAGACCTCCAGGCTGTTTCCCTCTTCCCCACGTCAGGCCATGCAGTGTGCAGCCTCCGGCACCGTCCCCTCCCACGGCCAGTAGCCTGGCTGCCTCTTCGCCACATAGTTCTTCCCAGCACCGCGGACTTATTTTATTATCTGTTCATTTTCATCCTGTGCCTGGGAAGTGGGCCTCGAGGGCCAATGACAAGAGGGGAAACGGAGAGACTGGAACACAACTCCTCCTCCGAAGGTGGTATGGTGGGGCACTGGGGCTCTTGGGTGCCACCTCGCGGGCCCTCCTGCAAGCTCTCCAAAGTGCCCTTGTGCCTTCCCTCTCTCCAAAATGGGGCAACAATCCCTCCCTACTCTAGAGGTTTGAGGACGATGAAAGAGAATTACAGGGGAGTGAAAACTGTGACAAACAGGAGATGGTTTTGGACTAGGTGTTTCACTCATTAATACAGGCAGTGGGCACCATTCTTGGCACTTCATGTAGCCCTCAGTCGGCCCAAGGGGGGCGTCACATAGACACAACTATATGCCCATGCGAGGATGGGGCCCAGAGACCCAGAGTCAGAGAGTCTGCTCATGGTCACCACGGTGGGAAGCAGCAGAGGGATGCTGTGACTCCAGGCAGAGCTCCTGGCCTGGGTCCCTCTGGGGCTCGGAGAGGGGGTCTGCAGCAGGTTGGGCCCTCCGCCCTGCCCTAGCCGGCGGCGCCTCCCCAGGGGAAGGACAGCCACAGAACAGGAAAGTTTGTCCAGACTGACTCTCTGGAAACACCAGGTGCATGACAGGGGTCGGTCAGACCCTCTTTGGCGCCTCCACCATGAAACCCTCACAGACATGTGCTCCAGCCATGGCTACCAGCTGGTTATGGACAAACCCAATCAAGTTTAGTGTTTTCCTAATTCCACAGGAGAGGTATCCCCAGGAGCTCTTCAGGAAACACAGAAGGGCCTCAAAGACGTTCTTGACCTGTGAACCCCATCACAATCCAGTCCATTCAAATGTTTCCTCACTATCTAATTGGTCTGCCTCTAATTCCTGAAAGTCGCTCAATTGGGGGTTGATTTATTTCTCCCTTTGCCAACTGCCAATCCACTTAAAACCCTTCTACTCCCAGTCTGATAGCCTGTGATAGCTAAGCCTTGATTTTCCTCTCTCTCAGGCTTTCTCCTCCCTTGCTGATGCAACTGCTTCTACAGTCCATCATGTAACCTTTGCTCTTGAGTCATTTCATGCACTGGGCGCCCCCTGTGGCCTCCTTCCTTCCATCTCCTGCCATACTTACACTTCCCCGGGCTTATCCTGGAACCAAGGACACCTTCCCACATAGTGCCTGGTGAGAGGGGGCAGTGGCAGCGGGCGGGGGGGGGGGGATTGCTCCTCCCTGCCCCATGCACTCACCCAGGGCCCCCCACCAAGTTCTCTGGCTCTGGACCCACAAGCAGAATCCAGGACAGCCCTCAGAGACAACAACAGGCAGACACCCTGCAAACCCTGGCCTGGCCAAGTGGAGGGCGGGACAGTCTCCAACAGGAGTTTTGGTTGGTGCTGGCCTGGGGCCTCTGTGGGGCTTGCTAGCTCAGCCAGGTGCCCCAGAAGCTGTTGGAGTGCTAACATCCAGAGCCGCCACCCGACAGTCGGCAGCAGCACATCATGGCCTTTGCTTCTGCTGCCCCGGAACCAAGGGACACGTGGATGGGCACATCACACTGTCCAGGCAGCAGCTGCTGCCCCCCACTTCCTTGCCAAGGGTAAGATCAAGGGGTGGCTCCGAGATCACACCAGCCAGGCCGGTGTTCAAAACCAGGTGAAAGAGAGAAGAGGGGACCCCCTGCACCATCCTTCCCACCTGAGTTAAACCTAGCCATGCACAGCACCACAGGTGGAAAGGGCTCACCTTGGTTTAACTGTGGGCATCTGGGCTTTGTTTTAGTAAATGCACAATTTTTAAACCTTCGGAGTATCTTAGAGCAATTCTGCAGCTGGAGAGCTGTAAGGGGTTTAATTAACCTAATTACCTTCAACTTCCTGTCTCCAGAAACCTGTTCTGTGAATGCTGGCCCGTCACCTGGCCCAGCAATTCATGGCCTAGACGGAGCTGTGAGCCGTGCTAGACTCCCAGACTCAGCACTTCTGTGCCTAGCAGGGGCCCAGGTGAGCACGAGGTGCCCAAGAGTCCAGGAGCCTGAAACTCTTCACCTGCCCATGGCCCAGCTAATGAGCGAGTCCATGTTAGACTGCACCGTGCCACCAGCCAGCATGGCACACTCCAGACTTGGGATGGGCAGGTGGGAGGAAGAGGAAGGCCGGAGCACCTCACTGAAGGCAGCCCTCCCAGATGCCCCTGTGCACATGCACACTTGTGCCCATCATGCTGTGCAGAGACTGCCCTTCTCCCCCTCCTCCCATCGAGAATATCGGAATAAAGACCTTAAAGGAAATGGAGTTTCCAGTGTGGGGGTCACATCTCGCCCAGCTTGTGATCCAGAGAAGAGATGCGGAAGCAGCTCAGGTGAGGGCGTGTGCTGCTGGACTGCATGGTGCAAGAGCCCGTCCCCATGAGGCCTGCAGGACGTGTCCTTGCCCTCCCATCCCAGCTGCAGAGCTCTGCATAGCACTGCCCACCTTCACCCTCCCCCACCTGTCTCCTGTTCACCCCAGCACTGGCAGAGGCCTCAGCTGCAACTCTGGCCAGCCGCTCTGGCCCGTAGAAGAGCTCCCGGGGCCGTGATGCAGGGCTCCGTGCAAACCCTGCTCTGCCAGGTTTTCAGGGAAGTACACGAGGACTCCGATGCACAGAAGCTGAGTTTTACTAGGCTGTGGGATGTTTTAGCCGATTATAAAGTCACAGTCTAGTACAACCCATCAACAACCAATTTGGCCCCAGGAAAAATGGA
>PITA01006503.1:75222-99940 GCA_004023965.1 Spilogale gracilis
GGGGGGGGGGGGGGGGGGGGGGGGGGGGAGGATGTTGGAGAACAAGTAAAGAGCTTCCGGGGGCTTGGCCATAAATCAAAGACTGCTCATGATCTGGGGTTTTCCCCAGCCCATGTCAAGTGGCGTGTTCTACTGTCTGCCCCCAGATTCCCTGAATTAACAAGGAGCTTCCGTCACCATAGGATACAGTGAGCACCAGTGGTGTGATTACTATTGGTGGCAGCCAGTGCTTCAGTGTCACAATGCCCACAGAGGCGACATGGAGTCCCTGCCAGTGTCTATCCAATGGTCAGCAGAAGTTCCATGCCCTGACCCTCGTATACAGCCCCAACATCCCCTGCCTCCTCACCCAGGACCACCAACACACATTCACAGCCCGGGGGGCTGTCCCAACCTCCTCCTAAGTCCCTGCTGTCAGAAGCACGTCCCATGCAGAGCTTGGAAAAAAGGTGGGGCTCCTGGGGCAGAAAGGAGGGGGGGCAAGTCATCAGCAAGGGGAATATGGCTGCGGTGGGCAGTCTGGCCAACATGTAGGTCATGGGGAGACCTTTCCCCCAGACAGACTGCTTTGATTCTTTCTCCTCCTCCTGATATCCCTGAGCAGAGCCCACAGGGAAGAACTGACCTTGTAGTAACAACCGTGCCACCACGAAGCACGGAACAGAGACATTCTGCTTCTCAGCAGGTAAGGGCCACCAGAGGCCACATATCCCACCCAAGGACAGTCCTCTCTGCCCAACCCCCACCTTTTTGGTTTCAAGAATCCTAGGTTCAGACACAACTCGTTTCTTCCTAGGCAACTATAAGCTTTCTGCATTTTCCAGTCTGCTTTTGGGGGTAAACTTTTGAGTCTTACATCTATTTATTTGTAAAAGTGCTACTTGTAAAAAAGCCAATAAAAGCTATGACGTCTCACACATATACTCTCCCACACCCAGGAGAACCGCAATGGGGAGGCGGCCTCAGGCTGTAGTCACGCATCCCCCAGGAGCGTGGGCCCCGGCTCTTAGGAACCTGGTATATGGCCACACTACCTTGTCTTTACACTGTTACGTCACTTCCTGATCCCAGCACGGGGATCCCAGCATTTTAGAAAAAAAAATACAAGACGCCCAGTTAAATTTCAATTTCAGGTAACAGGGAATAATGTGTCATTATGTCCCGCAATATCTGGGATGGAGTTATACTGAAAAATCACAGAGAGCTGATTTGAAATTCTAATGTAAGCAGGTGTCCAGTATGTGGTCTGGCAAGCCCCATCAAGCCAGGTCCTTGAGCTTCAGCCTCACGCACAGACCCAGCTGCTGGGACCCAGGGCCCTGCCCCTCCAGCGAAGCCATGCTGTTGATTCAAAAATCCCTTCCCAGAAACAGTGTGGACATTCCTTTAAAAATTAAAAATAGAGCTACCCTATGACCCTGCAATTGCACTACTGGGCATTTACCCCAAAGATACAGATGTAGTGAAAAGAAGGGCCATTTGTACCCCAATGTTCATTGCAGCAATGGCCACAATCACCAAACTGTGGAAAGAGCCGAGGTGCCCTTCAACAGATGAATGGATAAAGAAGATGTGGTCCATATATACAATGGAATACTACGCCTCCATCAGAAAGGATGAATATCCAACTTTTGTATCAACACGGACAGGACTGGAGGAGATTATGTTGAGTGAAATATGCCAAGCAGAGAAAGTCAAATATCATATGGTTTCACTTACTTGTGGAGCATAAGGAGTAACATGGAGAACAGTAGGAAAAGGAAAGGAAATGTGAACTGAGGTAAATCAGAGAGGGAGACAAAGCATGAGAGACTGTGGACTCTGAGAAACAAGCTGAGGGTTTTGGAAGGGAGGGGGTGGAGGGATGGGAGAGCCTGGTGGTGGGTACTGAGGGCACGTGTTGCATGGAGCACTGGGTGTGGGGCATAAACAATGAATCTTAGAGCACTGAAAAAATAAAAAAATTAGTATAAAAAATCCCTCCCCAGGTTTTAAGAGAATCGGGGGAATAACAGTAACAAAAATAACACTTTGTAAAGCTTGTGTTATGGGTCTATTAATATCCTGGGGAATAACTTCTGAACTGAGACAGTACTTCACTCCAGGCTGGGCATCATGGGAGGACGATTTATTCACTGGTTTCTTTAAATGAAGTCTCTCTAAATTCCTTCCAATCAATCCCTCAGGGCTTTCAGACCACTGAACCCATGACTTTATTGCTAGTGACTTGCACGAAAAAACACACTGAAATAAAATCATTTAGACTAGCACCTCCCTGACTCAATTACACTCGTTGGAACTCTATTCCTGCAGGAATCTCCTGGAGAAAAGACTTGGTTCTGTGGTCAAATACGGAGGAAAATGCATGTCATACGTACCCCCTGGGAAAGTCGCTGTAAGGGTCAGCACATAAAAGTCCTGAGGGGTCTTGCGGGAAGGAAGCCCTCCGCTGCTTATTCCAGCACTCTCTGTACGTACCTGACCACAGTCCACTGGCCTCCACGTCCCCCATTTAATATCTGGTAACCCTAGAAATAACACTTTGGATGTTAGAAACAGATGACCATTTCTAAACACAGCTAACCTTTGAGTTAATATTTCCTTCCATCCTCTACTTGGGTCTGGGGTCCTTCTGGATTTTTCTGAAGTCTTCCTCACCCTTGTCCCAGACCTGTTCTGTCATGGCTTTCTGTCAAGGCCTACCCCAAGCTCCATGTGCTCCTTGCAGGCTCCCTGACCCCATACCTCTCCAGCCTGAAGGGATGACTTCCTTATCTCATCTTCCATTCATCACCAACAAATCCCTTGCCTTAAGGACACTAATCCAAATTCCCTGATTTTATCAACTATTACTTTCTATTCTTTCATTTCTGTATATTTTGGCTCTTCAATCAGACTTGAAAATACCTGGGGGCAAGACTCTTCCAGCAAAACCATAGCTACTTAGTGCAAGATGGACTGGGCATCCAGTAAGCCTCTGGTAAATTCTTGTTGACAGAATTATGTCTATTCGTGCACCCATAGTCTAATTTTGCAGATTTCAGAAAAAAAAAATGCATGGTTTTCCTAAAAGAGCCACAAGCTGGTTTCTCTCATGCACGATGAAAGATCCAAGATGAATCTCAGAGTTGTCTCTTGAGCCATGCACTGCGTACGCCTCACATCAGTCACTACACCCTGGCAGACACCCCAACTCTGACCCAAACCCCTGGAGGCGAAACAGGCTGGAGAGGGCCAGAGATTTTCATGAAGCTGGAACTTTCCCTACTTAGTTTATAAGTCAAAATTCCCAAGAATTATGGGACCCACAGCCCAGTACTTCTGTCCTGGGAAATAGCACAGCACTGTCCTAATGCAAAGACAGCCATATCCTTGTAAAAATAATGAACAGACTGCAAAATGACCTATCTCAAACTCTGAAGTCACTGTACTTTTCTCTAATGTGCCTGGCTGGACTTCAGGGGTTTATAGACATTGCGCTGTGAGCCCCATCACGAATTGAGGCCTATGCAATGGAAACCTCTAACAATTCAACTGCGTTCTCGTGATCCCCAAGGGACTCACATCTTCTACCCTGAGACTGACTTAAAAAGGAAAATCTGAGGAAAAACAGGGGAGTCTATAAAATACATAATGAGAACTCTAAATACACTGTACATATCAACTGTGCACACCCTTCATTGTCCTAGAAGCCCATTTCTTTCCATCTCAAGTCAGTTATAAAAAAGAAGTCTTCAAAACTCCATACTCGAAGCTTTAAATAAATAGCCTTGGTTTTAAAGCTAAAAAACAGACTGGTCTCCTTTTGAATGATAATGTGATAAAAATATCAGTAATCACTGATATTTGTAAATCAAATTATTTTCTAAACGGCCTAAAATTCTTTCCAAGAAGGCCGATGGCAAACTTCCCTGGATTTTGCTCCTGAAAACAGTAAATGAAAAATATGTGAACCAGTTAATATCATTTCCTGGATAAAAATACTGCCAGGTCTGAATGTTTGGTATTCAGTAAGAAATATTTTAATATTCAAAACCACAAATGCCTCGTTTGTACCCATCTCAATCTTCAAGCAATCAATCAGGAATATTCGACACATGGTTTTGCAAGCACAGTTCATAATAGGCTTTGGTTTCTGTAGCAATTTCTGGATCTCAGAAATATCAGTGAGATTTCAGGTAAAATGGAATCCGAGAACATTCAGTGAGCTTTAGTGGGTCAGATGGATGGACATCATTCAAGACTTAGCCCAAATGTAGACCCTTCCGAGCCTTCCCAGGCCCCCCTGGCTAAGGCATCCCCCAGGCTGTGCACACGGGTAGCACGGTTCCCCAGTAAATCAACCACCTGATTTTATCTTTCTTTCTCAAAGTCCTTACAGCACCCACACTTCCCTTCTCACTTGTTAAAGCTTTATTGCCCACCTCCCATCAGTAGGAAATTATCTAAAAGATCTTGCTGTCAAGTCCACTGCCCGGTCCAATTCTGTGTCCCCAGTGCTGAGATCAGGGTCTCGCAGCATAATTTGTAAGCCACTTGCGTTAAAAAAAAATGTTTAATTTTATTGCGGCAAAACATACATTACACAGAATGGATTATTTTAACATTTTTAAGTATCCAGTTTGGAAGCATTAAGCACCTTCACATTACTGTGCAAGCATCGCGGCAACTCATCTCCAGAACTTTCTCACCTTCCCCACCTGAACTCTGTAGTCATGAAACTCTGACTCCCCAACTCCCCTCTTCCCCCAACACCTCCCAAACACCATTCTACTTCACATCTCTATGAACTGGACTACTCTAGCTACCTCATATGAGTGGAATGATACAAAATTTGTCCTTCCATGTCTGGCTTCCTTCACCTAGCCTCAGGTCCTCCAACTTCATCCGTGTGGTAGCATATGTCAGAATTTCCTTCCTTCGGAAGGCAGATGAGAATTTCACTGCAGGTATATATCACACCTTGTCAGCTCATTCATCTACCGATGGACATCTGAATTGTTTTCACCTTTGGGCTTTGTGAATAGGCTGCTCTGAACTTTCGTGTTCAGATATCTGTTCAAGCTCCTGCTCCTGGTTCTCTGGGGCACAAGCCCAGCAGCAGAACTGCTGAAGCTTATGGACGTTCTAGGTCTAACTTTTTAAAGACTTTCATCTATTTTTGAGAGAGAGAATGCATGCAAGTGGGGTGAAGAGGAGAAGGGAAGGGGAGGGGGGAATCCCAAACCGACTCTACACTGAGCATGGAGCCCAATGCAGGGCTCGATCCCAAGACCCTGAAATCACATAGGTTTAATTTTTTGAGGAAATACCAGGATATTTTCCACATGCTTCCAATTTTTCCTCATCAACACTTGCTATTTTCTGGGGGGGGTTTGTTTTGTTTTTTCGTTTTGGGGTTTTTGTTTTGTTTTGTTTTGTTTTGAGAATTGCATTTCATCTGAAGCAACAATTATGTCTGCTGTAGATTAATGGATCCAATGAGAGAAAGTTTTGAACGGGACTCGGTTTCCCACCTAATGCATAGTCAGCAGTCACAAGTAGCTAAATAAAGATCACTTAACTTTCACAGTTTAGCATCAGCTAATAGCACAGGATTACTTCTGAATATTTAGACTCACACTATAAATATCAGCAAGTAAAAGAAAAGAGAATCAACCACTGGGTAGCTTTCTCCCCATACCTTTTCTGCAAATGGGCCCAACACTGGGACCTCACGTAGGAGCTGCTTTGTGCAGTGCTAACTACAGGCCTGCCACCTCTGGGAAGGAGTGAAGAGGCCTCTGGAAACTGTGTGCTGGCGGCCATCAAGACTTGGAAGGAAAGACGACTGGAAATTACGGCCATCTGAATGCAATTGCTTGGCTTTATCCTTGCCCAACACTCTGAGAGCCTATAAACATCAGCGGAGGGAAAAAGGTTTAATTTCCAAAGACATAAAATTTTCAGAGCTATGTGACCTCTAAGAGAATATGGCCATCTGAGAAAACGATTTCCCAAAACTTAGATCCAGGCTTGGCGAATGAGGCCGCCAGCCAAGGCTCGGTCTTCCATTCAAAATGATTGCACTGTCAGTCTCACCTACTGGAGGGAAAGTGCTGTGGCCTACCTGTGTCACCCCATCCCTTAGCACAGGGCTTGAGGTGCAGCTGGACATAGATGTACATTTCCTGAAGCAATACATGAATGGATGACAAGTCTAAGAGGATTAGGGACTTCCTGGTTCTAGAGGTGAGAGAAGGTTGCCTTCTTGGCATATCCTATCCTGGCTGCTGTCGTTCTGGGGAGCTAGACCTTCGTGTTCTATAAAGACCCAAGTCAGCAGGTCTTACACAAGTCCCTGTAACTGTCACAGCCTCACACTCGTGTGAGTTTATGGTTGAGACAGGCCTTCTTTGTTCCTGCCTTGGAGCCAGCCCTCGGGAATCCGGTCAGGATAGTTTTCAATTCCCTGTCTACCCCCGGTCCATGTCTATGTCCTGCTCCTCCGTCTCCCACAGCAGTACCCCTTCCCGACAACAATAACGAGCGCAGTGATGACGGCAAGAGCCCCCTTCCTTTATTCTGTACGGTTTACACAAGGCCTTAGGCTGCATTAGGTTATCTGACCCTGGGCAGAACCTGACAGGAAAACCAAACAGAAGCTTGACTTACCAAAGGTATGTGAGGAATATGTGGCAGAACCAAGTCTCTGGACTACAAAAAGCCAGTCCTTTTTCTGTGAGTGGCTTCCTGTTCCTTAAATACTACCCAAGCACATTAATCTCAAAATTAAAACTCTCGTCCTTCAGGCCTGCTCTCAACTACCCACTGAGAGGAAAGATGGCTCCCAGTGGGTAGATCCTAACCACACTAACTAATGATTGTGTGTGGTTGTTTTCAAATATGTCCACAAATTCTTTCATATTCTTCTCTTCAAGAGGTGGAGCGTATTACCCTCCCTTTGAGTGTGGGCTGTACTTTGTTACTTGCCTCTGATGAATAAATCAAGCGAAATGATGCCGAGACTAAGTCACAAGACTAAGTCACAAGAGCGCCCCCTGTGGCTTCCTCCTTGCTCATTCTTGGAGGAGGAAGCCAGAAGCCGTGCTGTGAGGACACTCAAGCAGCTCCGTGGACAAGTTCACGTGGCAAGGGACCGTGGTCTCCTGCCAACCGCCTTGAAAGAGTCTGCAGCGGATCCAGCAGCCCCACGCAAGCCTTCTGATGACTGCAGTACCAGCCAGAAGAATGACTACTTCATGGGAGGCCCTGAAGAGAACCAATCCTCTCCTTAATTCCTGACTCACGGAAATTGTGAGATAATGTTGGTTGTATAAAGCAGCTAAGTTTGGGGATAATCTGTTGTACAGCAATATGTACCAATACAGTTTTCTATCACTTCAGGAGTATTTATACTTTAAGAAAGGTTGCCTTTAAGAAAAATTGCATTTAGACCATTAACATATATGCTTATATTAGAATTTTAAGGATATACAAGAAAAATGACATTTTTTAAAATGACCCATATTCTTCTTCAAAGGTGAGTAATTTTTGTCATTTTAATGTATATTTATGTTTTCTATTTGTGTATGTATTTTTCTTATAAAAATGAGCTTTTTTCCCCCTAAAGATCCTCAACTGCATTATATTTGACAACACTAGCTATTCATTCATCCCTTTGGCCTACATAAACTTTTCTCTGATTTTTAAAATTAAAATGTGAAATAAAAACCATCCAATGACTTCTTTATGTTGGCACCGACCAAGATGGGCAGGTTGGCCAAAAGGAGGAGCCTTGATTCATGAGAGCCACTGATACACCGCCTCAAACAGCGTTTCCCAGACTGTGTTCTGTGGAAAATCCGTGCCCAATAAGAGATCTGAAGGTGGGAGAGAGTCTGGGCCAGTGTTGCATGGGCGAATGAATGCACAGATAGATGGGTGGCTAAAACAGATCGTAGTGCCTATACTAGTTACAGAACTAAAGAGTTCACTTAATTATTTGAGTGTATGTTTAATATAATTTTAGCTAGTTCAAAGGATATAATATTACATTAATGATACCACCAATCCAGTTATTCATGGTCATTATTTCTCATACACCCTTGCTTTAAAGGTTACACATGAAGCTCTGGACCAGAGTGGTCACCTCCAGTCATTTATAAATATGTATATAAAAATCCCAGCATTATTCACCAGCTATGTATATTTTCTCTATAATCCGCTCAAATGTATGTGGGTACTTCACTCCTTTGCTAAGGGTATATCAACTTAAATTTGCCTCTTTTAAGGAAAATATGTACATGGTGCTGTTCACCATTTTTAAAAAGCCAATTTCTTGATTCAAATATGTAAGTCCAATATATCAATGGCCAGGGAAAGAGAACATGGGAAATAAGATAAAGGTGAAAAAACAAACATTTAGGCAGTCACACCATTCTTGAAGGAGGACTGGGAGGGGAGACCCTCGGGAGACAGGATGAAGCAGAGAGGCTCTTGAGCCCCTTCTCAGCCACAGGAAGCCCAGGACTTTCAAATCCCCCCCCTGGCAGCCCAGGCAGACCACCTATAGGCAGGGTGGGGAGGACTGCAACCACCTCACCAGCTGGCAAGTGTGGCTTGGCTGAGGAAACAGGGCCAGGTGCTGGGCAAGGACACCCCAGCTCAGGCAGGTCCAGGACGGCCATCCTAAAGTGCCGGGACTCTCCGTCAAGTGCTCCTCTACCGCTGAGGCTTTCCTTGTGGACACACATTCACGCAACGAGCCTCAGCCACGGCGTAAACCCCAGCTCCTCTGGAACCTCTTGCCTGCACCCCTACCTTCTATCTTAGCGGCTTCCATCTCCTGTGCCCCCATAGCACCGTGTATTCCTGTGCTGCTTCTCATCTTGCCCAAACAACTCCCAGTTTCCTAACCCACTGGGACGGTAAGCCCGCCCTCCTCCACTCGGGTTCCCCAGCCCCTAACACAGCATAAGGGCTCCGCAAGAGCCGACTCAGCTGAGACGGAAAAGCTTACATCATCCACCCTGCATGCCTTAGAGTGACTTCTGCCAAACGATGAATAAAACATGATCACTTTGCAGAAACTGAGAACAGCATTCTTCCCCTAACCAAACTGAAAAAGTAAAGAATGAATGAGGCTTTCCTCATGTCCTACAGGACTCTTTTTAAAAATCACCACATGGCTGTCTTTCTGGGTCACAGGCACCATTTACCCACACAGTCTGGAGCCAGGAGAATGCTATCAGAACACTCAGAGACAGCCGGACCTCCGTGCACTGCAGGGTAGAAGCTCTAGGAGAAAGCCCCACTTTCCTCTGGAAGCTCCCCGAAGTGAGTATCGCTAGCATGGGGCTCCCCGAAGCTAGGGAGCTAGGGCTATGGTCGCTGTATGCATTCTGGAGGGACACAGCTTACCCTGCGGTGTGACCACGAGTGAAAACAAACCGGAACAGAAATCAGTTGGTGAAAAGATACCCAGTCTACACCACTTATCCTGCAACAATTTTACTTCTTGGCATTCTTCTCAGCATGCGGCCAAACCCTTATGACCTAACTTAGCCCTCCACACGCACTCCGTGTGCCTAAGTCCCTAAGGTTACCTGGACGGAGACCGGGGCGAGAAGATGACTGGGCCCGCTTTGAAAACGGTCAGGTTTTTTTCCCCCCTTTAGGGGCACGCGGCCACATCATCCCACTGTGAGCCAGGCAACTTGGAGAGTATCTCACGTACACAGACAGATGCTGTCCTCATGTCTGAGACCTGGCATCACCCCACCTTGGGGCTAAGGAAAGCAGCGCGAACCCGAGGAAGGTACAGCAAGCCGGCCTCCCCGACAGCCTGCCAGGCTGCCTCACCCCGGAAGAGCCCTCCGTGTTACCACAGAACACTCGAACACGCAGGCATTCCATCTGTTTCTCCTCTTACGTTTACCCTATTTTTACTGCTCCCTTTATTGAACGCTTAACTTCTCCTTAAGAGGTCTCTACCTGGCATTAACCAGATATTCATTGCTCAGCGAAGTAATTAGTTCCCTTAATCTTCCTTTATCAAACAACCTGCTTCCTTAATCCTTCTGAGGATGCCAAGTTCCCGGCTCCCTCCAGCGGTTCTAGATCTGAATGCTGGCAGGCTGAAGTCAGAGCTCTTAAAGAAACCTTCAAAAACAGCCATCACGAAAACTCGCATCACCACCCATGAATAGACTCTTATTTACGGAACAATGATTATCCTCAGGGTACCTAGCCTGTGTGGTAACACATCTGGGCTGCAGGGTATGGGGAGGGTGCTCATTTGGATGGTTTGTGCTGCTGAGCACCTACTGTATGTAGGGGGCATCACACACGTTACCTCTTGAATCAGAGATACGTGTGCCTCCTTCCTACACGTGCACAGGCTGAAGTTAGAAGTCCTTCACCAGGAAGCAGAGTGGAGGGACTGCGGCCCCATGGCATACATACAACAAACCGGAGTGCAGGGAGGGCCCGGGATTCAAGTGAGTGTTTGCAGAGGGCTGAATGAGGGTCCGGACGGGAGTGGCCCCTGAAGCAGGAAGTAGTGGGCTTTAGGGGCCACCCCGAGCAGAAAGACAGGAGCCAGGCTGTGATGAGGGAGACAGAGGCTGATCCTGATGGACTGTCTCTCCTCTTGGGTGCTCAGCACATTGACCCCAGTGGATAGCGGTCATGCTCCCGAGCCTTCCCCTCCAACCCCCACTCTCCAGAAGTCTCAGGAGACACAGGTCACTTCTTTCTTTCGTTTCCACCCACTGCCCAACCCAACACTCTCTCTGTGACCCAACTCTTCCTTCTCGCCCTTCCCTACTTGAACTTTGCTGTGGACATAGCCCTCATGGTTTGGGGAGTGGTACAAAGAGTCAGCCCAAACGGGGGGCCCCTCTCAACACTTCTCTCAACAGCTGAACAAGGCTGACGGGAAAGTGCGCGGGAGGCCGGGGCTGAGTCACGGTGATTTCCTGAATGCCTGGAGATGCTGCCCTCAAGAAGTCATCTGCCACCGGCGAGCCTGGGCTGAGTGGGGTGGAGGGTGCATTAGGGACACTTCACACTGACGAGCTCTCCTGCTGCAAAGAGTACAATGATAGATCTGCCAAAGTTCCAGGCTGGCGCAAACTGGGAGGACAACCTTTTTGCCATCAGCCTATGCCGGGAAATCTGTGTGCCATCAAACAGCCGATGTTGCTGTAAGCACCCGCCACTCTGGCCTCCACTTATACAAAACATGCTGGGGTCTCCAGAAAGCCTTGCTGCTGGACTCCTGGCCACCTCTGGAGCAGCTTTTTAAACCAGGTGGGCTCAAAGATCCCTTGGGAGCATACAACGAAAGGGTATTACCACAACCAGAGCAAATACGCACCCACCCCATCCTCCCTCCCTCACCCTCCCCCATTCCAGCTTGCCTGACCTCAATTTAGGACCATGCATTGCTACCTCTGCATTTTGTATTTGACCTTCCCTGTTTCTAATTGTTTTCCCCCTCCAATCCTTCTTTGAAAAAATAAAGCATCAAAAATCTAGCAAGCACCCATGTGCTCAGCACTGTGCAGGCACGTCAGAGAAATACAAAGACCCAGAGAGCATGCTGCCCCATGAGTTCCGGTCTACATGGACACGTGGGAGACACGAAAGGGCCCTGTGAGCAATGCACACACACATCACAGAGCTGAACACAAGCAGTCCCCTCTCTCGGGGCAGCTGTGCAGAATCTGAGTGGAACAGGGATTTTTCTTGGGCAGGGAACGGTGAGGAAGGCCTTCTGGACAACAATCAGTGAACAAAGCATGAAGCCCCCAAGACACAGATGTATGTGTGGACCTGCTCAGCCAGGGAAGAGGGTTTCCAGAATCGTGGGGGGAAAGGCTGCAAAGGGAGGCCAGATGTCAACTGTGGAAGGCAGGGCTGATGTAAGGAGTTGGCCTTTATCATCCAGGCAATAGGAGGAGAGCGAAGATTTTTCAAGCCCCCGTGCTGTTTTGTGGGGATGGGGGCAGCGGTGGCACCGCCTATGAGACCCACAGGCAGGAGCCACCAGAAGCAGCAACCTGAATGGGAGATGCTCTGAGGCACCTGCTGGTGAGGGCCACCTGGGCTCTGGCAGTTGCCATGGAAACAGAGAACCAGGAGCACCGAATAAAAACGGCTTAAGGAAAACAAAGATAATGTGCTGGTGCTGAAAACAGTGGAGAGAAAACTGACCAAGAGGACAGGGATGTTCAGAGGGGACACGTCTATATTTGCAGACTGAGCATCTAAATCCTTTTCTCCCAGAGAAGGACCCTCTGCCCATCGCCTGCTTCTTGATGGAAGGCAGAGCCTGTGTCTCCAGAGAAACTGATGGAGCCCCACTCCCCTCTCTCCCTCCCGTTGGCAGCCACTGTTCAGATGCGTGACCTCCCCAGGCAGTCCCGACTGGACTTTGAGCCTGGAGGGGGTGACAAGGACACAGGGACAGATTAAGAGTCAATCCCAGAGGAGGCATCAGGTCGCAACAGCCAGCATCCAGGGGCCATGACCAAGCCAGAGCGCTTCCGTGGTTCCACTGGGCTGAGCTTCCTGAGGTTGGGCGGAGTGTGGTTTTCCAGCCTGGAGCTTCTTTAGTTACTCAATAGCCCTCCAGCAAATTCCTTTAGTCAGAATCGCACTGATAAAAATACCAAATCCAATCCGCATTCTGCACCCCTCCTCCAAGCCCTTGCTCCCCAACAGCCAGATGGCAAAGCCTGTTGAACCCCTTTAGCTCCTGTGAACACAGACACTCACTGGGCAACTCCCCCCCACCCCCCAATCACGCTCACTAGCATCAGCCCGCGTTCCATGGGCTGACCAGGCTGAGGCACGGCCAGGACACAGCCCACGTCTGTGGCCTCACTCCACCCCGCCCCCCACCAGAGCCAGACCCACTCCCACACCAGCACCGCACTCTGGGCAGGGCAGGACTACGGATATACCTACAGAGGGATCCCAATTTCATTTATTCATTCAGGGCAAGATCTGAAAAGCCTCTCACTGGAGTTCAAAGTCCTTAGTGCAGCCACGTTGAGAAAACCTTGTAAAAACATGGAGGAAAAAAAGGTCAAGAAAGAAGGCGGCTAGTAGAATAATCTAACAGTATATTTAATGATGATTTTGCTTCAAAATTATCCAGGGCAAAGAAGAAATGGGTACAAGTATAGATTAAACAAAACTGGCCACGCATGAGTGGAGAACTCAAGGTAGGAACAGGCACACAGGGATGCACTTTACTCTTTGCTGTAAATATGGAAATTTTCCATAATACACACTTTAAAAGATGAAAGGATATCAAAATTAAATGACTGTCCTTGCCGGGCTAAGCATGAATGGAGAGGAGATGGAAATCTGCAGTCACTGTGGGAGAAGTAATTGCTCAGGACAGATAGCAAGCAGTGAGCCCAATGTTTTTAGGAAAAGCTCAGGTTTAGTAATAATGCAAAACCTCTATTTATTCAAGAGCCTACAGGGGTGGTGGTGGGCAGGGGTGCTTCAGGAAGGGAATCAGCATAGAGGGATTTGAGCCCAAAGAGCCCAGAACGGGGAAGTCTGGCGATTATACCAGGCCATGCAGCTCCCTGCCCCCTTCCACTCCTTCAGGGACTGGAGGAGCGAAGGACTCACGGGGGCACCTGGGTGGCTCAGGCCTTAAGCACCTGCCTTCAGCTTGGGTCATGATCCCAGCATCCTGGGATTGAGCCCGGCATCAGGCTCCCTGCTCGGCGGGAAGCCTGATTCTTCCTCTCCCACTCCCCCTGCTTGTGTGCCCTCTCTCTGTCAAATATAAAAAATCTTAAAAAAAAAAGACACATGCTCACTGTACAGACATAACTTCCACCTTTTACTGAATCCTGTGAATCCCATTTCCCCGTTTCTGGGCAATCTGCATGTAAATCTACTTTGAGGCATCTCCAACTGCCTTCCTGTGGGAGCCCAGCCTTGTGCCCAGAAACAGAGGGGCACATTCAGACGTTGCAAAAAGCCGGTGCATTGTTCCAGGGCTTCAACTTCAAAGAGGACTGGCTTGAGAAAGTGGAGGCGGAAAACGCGAACCAACGAAAGACAAACCGTATGCAAGAAGTTCATCTCTGGAGGGGTCCTCTCTTACCCTCTTCCGCATCACCGGATTTTGAGAAGGTGCTAACCGACCACACTTACTGCTGTTCTGATTCTCATCACTATTCCTGGGCTCTGAGTCACCCCGGTTACTCTGCCCTGGCCTCAGCCACAGCCGGCCCTCACCAGAGTCCTTCTGCACTCACATCCCCACCACACCCGTCTCTACCCAAGACACTCACCGGAGACTCTCAGCTCCCACTCCTGCCACTCTTATTTTCCTGGAGCTAAATGCAATTCCCTCCCTGCACCCCGACCTCTGAGCGACCGCAGGGCTACCTCCTTAGAGGCCTCTGGGAAGGACGTTCAGGCCATCGGGGTGCCTAAGGCAGGTCTCCTTTCTGCTTGTCCTAGAAGAGCAGAACACTGTCCTCCCTTCAGGAAAATCATTGAGTTGAGAAACTTTCCTGATCGAGGCTATTGGAAAGGTCAGCTCCTTGGAAATAAACCTTTTCTCCAAGGTACTCCCTTGCTTCCTCTTGGAAACAGTATTTCTCACATATGTGGGGAAACACTACTTCTACAACTTTTTAAAGGTGGGGCTTTCCTGTGACCATGTTTGGGGAACGCTTGCATCCTGTATTGTTGCCGAACAGAGGTTTGCACCCACATGAGTAAAGACTGCAATCAGGACCAGTAACGTATTGTCTCCCCTAACAGCATCCAGGGAGGTGAGAGTTCTCTAGAACGCCCCCTTGGGAGGCTGCAGCTATAGCTTCCTAGGCCCAGAGCAGCTGAGAAGGCAGAGGACAAACCTATGGACTTTGCCACTTTTAACTCTTTGCTGCTTGCTATCCAGATCGTCAACACACAACCCCAGAAGATTTGTGACATTCCATAATCCAGATCATAATGGCTGTAATCTTCATTCTGTCCTTGTCAGATGACTCTGAAAATCAAGGCTGTTTCTGCTGATCATCAAGCATGGGGGTTATAAAGGATTGGTTTTCAGCACACATGCTACCCTCCCCGTCGTGTACACACCTGTCCACAGAAGATAGAAAGCTAGAACCACATCTCCCAGACCTCTTACAGCTAAGGTTCCAAGACGGGCCAGCGCTGTGGGTATCGGGAGGCGGGACTAGGACTCTCACCGGTGTGCAGGAGCAGAGCCCCGCGGTCCGGCCTGCTTTTCATCCAGCCAGCCTCTCAAGCATGGCAGTCCCAGTGGAGTCCTGAAGAAGCTCCTTCTTCACCGTAGAAGCAGCAGCTTCCTTGGTGTTCTAGCTCCTTAGCATGGCTTTGGAACACTCATTCCTGAACCTTCTGCCCAGATATCAGGATCTTCAGAACTTTTCATAATTCAAGCCATTTCATTCCCTGCGATAAATCCTGAGTCTGCTCCCTGCGTTCACTACAGTGTTTTCAACTTCCTGCAACTGAAACTTGATCAATGCTCCAACCCACTCTGCCTATCAGCAAGGATGATCCAAACTCTCAGTCTTACCTTCGTGGCTGTGGGATTCTAAATAGTCACTCTCTACATTCCAACCTGGTAGAGGCCTCCCCTATGGCTGGCTGGAGGCCAAATGCCGAAAACCTGCAAAGTTGGCCTTCTGCAACCAAGCAGGCAATCGTGGGCTCAGGTCAACACAGATGCCTGCCTCGCGAGCAAGTAACGATACCAAAACCCCTTCTGGGTTTTCGACGTCACCAAGGGCAGAAGCCACGGTAGGCCCGGGCAGCAGAGTTTACTAAAAGCAGCAACACACCTGGCTTCTAACTGCAACCCGTGCCATTTAGACTCAGTGAGCTGCAGACCCCGGTTCTGCCCCGGGGGGAGAGTGGCACCCTCCACCCCACAGGGAGATGGAAGGCAGAGGAGACCTGAAAGGTCTATGGGCGAGGGGTGGGGACACAATATTCTTATTAAAGGATGGCATTTATTACTACTAATTCATATTACTATTACGATCCACAGATTATAACCAGGAAAAGAACCTTTTTTTTCTATACTTTTAAATATACTCACTAAATCTTCAATATTCCTAACTTTTCAGTACATTGGCATTTAAAGACAAAGTTTTAGGTGTCTCATTGAAAAAAAAAAATATCAGAGCACTGAAGTGCAATGTTTCCTGCAGATTATAGCCAAGCACTAGCAAGTTGTTTTTGTTTGTTTTTAAAACAAAAACAAAAATAGCTCATTTCAACAGAACTAGCAAGATCTATTGCAGTGTTATTGTTTTCACGACCCTTGTTTTTTTGTGCCATCCTGCAAGATGGCTGCGATATTTCCTATACCTTCATAGCTCTGGGGTTTTGCTGTGCTTATTGTTTGTTTTTAAGCAAGCAGCATTCCTGTTTCTTCAGTTTTTGACCCAACAGGAAATCGATATGGCAGGTTTGCTTCACTGCTAACCTTAAAATGCCATGACCCCTTGGAGCAAATCCTCTTGACACAATCTCAAACTGCTGCTCTAAGAGGACACACAGCCACAAGGCCAGGCAAGGGGCTCTCGGGAAGAAACACTCTCCTAACAACAGGCAGGAGAGCAGGCGTTGGCCAGATCAAGGTGAAGGAGCTCAGTGTGTAGAGGGGCAGCTGGTTAGGAACTGGGACAACTGACAGGAGGGGACAGAGAATCATGCAGCCAGAGTTACCTGGGGCTAAGGGCTGTTCTTCAATCAACTCACCATGCATTCCAGGATCCAGAACAGAACTCAGCCAGCATATGGAGCCCAGAACCCACAGGTTAGATCTGCCGGCAAGAGCTGGGTCGGTAGCAAGAGGCCCGGGAGGCCTCTGGAAAGAGAAGCAGGGGATGATGGGGAGGTCACTGATCAGAGAGTCTTGAGGAAAGTATCCAGGCCTTCAAGAGGAGTGGGCCCAACATTCTCTCCACACCAGATTCTTGCACTTACGTTACCAAAAAGCCTCCATTAAAATAAGACACATACCTTGACGGATCCTTTTAAGCCTCTCTAGTACATTTACATAAGATTTAGCTTTTTTTTGTTTTAAAGATTTTATTTATTTGACAGAGAGAAACATGGAAAGGGAACACAAGCAGGGGTAGTGAGAGAGGGAGAAGCAGGCTTCCCACTGAGCAGGGAGCCCGATGTGGGGCTGGATCCCAGGACTCCAGGATCAAGACTGAGCCGAAGGCAGACGCTTAACAACTGAGCCACCCAGGAGCCCAAGATTTAGCTTTTTAAATAGTCTTATAATGTTTTGGGAAAACATCCACATAAAAATCAAAGCACTAAAACCCTGCAAATCTGTGGATTTTGTTTTCAACCATAAGAGAAAATATTCACACTACAAAATGAGATCACAGGCATTGTTCTAACCCTAAAATATTCACACTTGAGGATGAAGATTCACTCTAGGTCTGAAATGTTTGCTTGAACCTGAGGGCTAAACCCCATATGGGGTCAACGACCCCATGCAAAGAAATCCGGGTAAGGTATGATTAAGTGCCGCTCAAAGAGCCAGGCAGGCCAAGTGCAGTCAAAGGGACGTTGGCCAGGTTTGTTTTGTGTAGGAAGACAATGTTTTAAAATACACACAGCCACCTTCAACAATACAGTGAATGGCAACAGCTTCCTCCAAGGACACCGAGGAGTTAGCTGCAAATATAAATGTCCCAAGCAGAAGGGCTGCCTAAAGAGAGTGTTCCTGTATTCTCTCGGATCTAAAAAAAGGGAAGTTTTGTCAGGTCCTCCCCTCCAGACACACACATCATTTTATTTGGAAGTCACATGGTGTGATTAAATTTAACTGGGTGGGGCAGTGGAAAACCACAGTATTAACAACATAATTCTTTTTGAGGAGAGATTGTTTCTGCCAAATGCAAAGAAGATAATTCTGAAACTGTTGAGCTGCTAAGCACAGCTTTCAGCTTTTTTTTTTTTTTAAATCTAGGGTTACCAAGATAGAAGTAGATTTCTGCTCATTATGGCACAGCTTCTAATAACTGGAATACTGGGAATGACCAGGGTTTTCATCATTTGGGCACTTGGTGAACAAGAAAGATCAGAGCCCATCTATAAGAGATTAGATGCAGCTTATCAACTTATATAAGTTCGTGTGTGTGTGTGTGTGTGTGTGTGTGTGTGTGTGTCCATGAGCCCAATTTCTGGAAGGTTACAGAAGAAGGAAACAAAGTCCTCCCTGGAGAATCTTGCTGATTGGGGGAGGAGTGTCTTTCCCTCTCCACTGTATACCCTTCTGTCCTGCTGAATTTTTACCCAGAGTATGACTTTATAGTAAGAAAAACCAGCCCTGAGCACATGTTTCAGACTCCCTTTAAGAGCCTACAGGCCAGGACCCCGGGAAGGCTCAGGATCAGCCCCACTCCATCACCAAGAAGCCGTAAAGGGGCAGCGCTCTGCAGCTGTAGCATTCCATTCATTTACAGGGCACACACGGCCTCCCTTTACTTCTTACAACACCACCAAAGGCATCTAGACAAGACACTCCGGAGACAGGACTGCTCCTGTTTTACCTACAAAGAAACCGAGGTGCTGAAGGCTAAATGTCCTGCCCGGAGCCCAGGGGCCACAGTGGGGGAACCTGGACTTGAACCCAGGGCTCCTTCCTCACCACCATCCCGTCTGCCCTCTGGGAACATCAGGCAGGTAACTTCTGGGTCTTGGTCCACCCATTCATAAAAAGGAGACATTATCATAGGCATCCTTTCAACAAACGTGTAAGTAGTGTCTGATTTTACTGCAGAGAAGACTGAACTCAGAGCGGTCAAGTACTCACCCAGGGGCACACAGCACTTGAACCCAGAAACCCTCTCATTCCGCTTCCTGGCAGCTATTCCTGGCGCCTCTCCAGGCTGTCCCCTCCACCTAAAACAGGGCTGGCTTCAGGCCCCCAGAGATTCACAACAGTCTTAATTTGCAAAAACAGGTGTCCTAGAAAGTGCATGACCGAGACAAGGGCTGATCAGCCGCCCCACAGAACCACCCACTCTCAAGGCATTTGCCCAAAACCAGCTCTGTGCCCCAGCAGGACTGGAGCAGCCTCGCGGATGCCAAGTTGCTCTGCGGGAAGGAAAAAAGAATAAACTCAGCTCTGCAGATCAGGGACAATTAGGGAAGCAGCGTCCAAGGAGCGATTCCCAGGACCTTTCCCCAAAGCCGGAGGCTGAGCATCTCTCCCAGAGACGCCAGGTCTCCCAGCCCCTGCCCTGCCTATACTAAGCCCCTACCTCCCAGGCCCACTGTGGCCATGCAGGAATGGACATGCCAGCCCAGTCTACCCTTCCCACAGTAGGACAGGGAGGGAGAAGTGCTCCTTCCTGAGATACTGACTGACACCCTCCGTGCACGGGTGGGAGAGAGACTCCGCGGTTGTACGGGCTCACTTTCAACCCATGCGGGGAAAGAGCTGTAAATGCACACGAAGTACAGTATAAACGTAACTCCTCCTGCCCAAGAAAAGCAAAATCTCATGCAGTGGAGTGAGGAGGAGGAGGAGGAGGAGGAGGAGGAGTCGTCAACTGGAAAGGCAAGCAGAGAGACGGAGCTTTATCTGCAACCCCAGCACAGGGGGGAGCTCGCCCCAGGCGCCTTCCACACTCGAGGCCTGGCTCCCTCCGGGCACTAGCCACTGGCCACAGCTTGGGAGCGTGTCAAGCGCCCGGGGCACTCACACACACCCTGGGGCCAGCCAAGAGTCGTCCCTACAGAGCCCACAGAGTCCACTCCGAAACGCCCTGCAATTGCTCTGCAGCTTTCAACCAATGCGAACTCAATGTCCACTCAATCTCTACAAAAATCAAAATCCATACTTGGCTCTACCCATGAGCGACCTTTTAGGTGGCCCCCCAATGGCAGGGCTGAACAGCAGTGAGCACGCACAATGACCGGGCACAATGGCTGGCTGCGACAGTGAGCGTGAATACCGAAAAATAGGACTAAGGCGTGAATGTGAATATGTGAGGATTATTATTATTTTTTTTTAACTGCTAAGATTTAAGCCCAGATAGCCAAATAGTTTCACGGTGACTGGTCATCACCACACACTGCCGCGGTATGTGGTTTCCATCCAGCTCGGCCTGGTGAACAAAGGGCAGGTCTATAGACCTCCGAGTAGTGGCCAGCATTCTTAACGACTTCCAAGTCCTGCTGCACGGACCCCGCCTTCCTCCACAGGTCTGTCCCGCCGGGCTGATGGCAGGAGGCAGGGCCACCCCAGCAGCAGCAAACTCAGAGGTGCCACATGAAGACTGAAAAAGGCGAAGTTCAGGGCAGGTCCAAAGGGGCAGGTAGGATCAGGAATTCTAACTCACAAGGCTGGCTCTTCCCATTCACCTGCCTCTTCATCCTGCTCCGCCATTTGGGGACAGGTCCCCAGGAGACAGGCAGTCACTGAGAATGAGGCCAATTTTCAGGGCAATTCAGGAAAACACAAGTGCCCACCAAACAGCCGGGTGAGGAAAGGCGTGGGGGAGGAGGGAATCAACGTCTTTTTACCCTGCAATGGGAATTTCCCAAGCATCATGCTTCCTGAATCATTGAAAGCCAGTCCCTAAGTCATCTTTGTATTCCTCAATTCCGGCTGTGGGAGGACCCAACCCCGCAGAGCAATCATCCGGTGAAGAAATCGCCGAGCGTCACAAAGCCTCAGACCACTGTGCGCCTGAGACCATGAGGGCAAGGGTGTCGCATTCCCTCACGGGCGTCCCCTCACAGCTTCTACACAGAGGTGTACAACGGGACGGCCCCACCTCGAAATCTGGAGCCTACTCTCCATACAGGAGTAATTACATCACCATGAAATGGGAAGGAAGGAGGTGAGACAAGTCATCAAAGCGAAGAAACTGCTCTAAGGTAGCAATTTTATTTTTAAACTTAAAAAGAAAAAAAATGTTTTTTTTCTCCTTTCTGCAGAAACACCCTTCTCCTCAGCCAGCCAGACTTGACACATTAGTTTTGTTTTTCTAGAAATAACTCACCAATCCAATGGAAGTCGGGAAAATGCCTCTACGGAGGCTACAGCGTAACACAGTATAGAGTTCCAGAGGTCCTCAACTTATCAAGGAGCCTCTAAGTCTCTGGCTAACGTGCCCAAGAGCACACAGCCCTGGGGAACTTCAGGAAAGCCACATAAGGGGCAACTAAGTGGCTCAGTTGGTTAAGAGTCTAAGTCTTGGTTTTGGCTCAGGTCATGAGCCCCCCCCCCCCCGCCTTGAGGCTCCGAGTGGGCTGCAGTAGACACTATATGAGAGTCGGCTGGTAGGACTAGAATGACCTAATGCACATTTATGGAGGACCGACTAAGAACTGTGAATCCAAAAACGTAAAAGTTGCAGTAACAATAATAGCTATACTCATACACTTCTGACTTGGGCACCCAAAGGCAATCAGTGTTACACATTATCAAAATATAGTAACGAGGCCTGGAAATTCTGTCAATTTAAAATGTGGACACCAGAGATTTTTAACAGTGTATACCTCAATCACACATGTGCCCCATCCTTTGTTTTTCAATACGTACAGGACAAAATTAAAACAGCCGGTTCTGGGGCGCCTGGGTGGCTCAGTTGGTTGGGCTCGGGTCATGATCCTGGAGACCCAGGATTGAGCCCCACATCGGGCTCCCTGCTCAGCGGGAAGCCTGCTTCTCCCTCTCTCAGTCCCTCTGCTTGTGTTCCCTCTCTAGCTGTGTTTCACTCTGTCAAATAAATAAAATCTTTTAAAAAGGGGTGCCTGGGTGGCTCGGTTAAGCGACTGCCTTCGGCTCAGGTCACGATCCCGGAGACCCGGGATCGAGCCCCGCATCGGGCTCCCTGCTTGGCGGGAAGCCTGCTTCTCCCTCTCTCACTCCCCCTGCTTGTGTTCCCTCTCTGGCTGTGTTTCTCTCTGTCAAATAAATAAAATCTTTAAAAATATATATTTTTAAAAATTCCAGATAAAATTATTCTTTAAAGCATCCAAGTATAGATTAGATAGTAGCCAAGAACTAGGATTGCAGAAGAAAAATAGGAACCCAGGAAGCCACTTTTGCCCTAAGAGTATTTGCCAATTCTGAAAAATTTCTGTTGTTTATAAGCCACTCAATCTATGGTGTTTTGTTATAGCAGCCCAAACAGACTAAGACAGAAATAGCAGCCTGAACCTGGACAGAATAGACAAGAAACTCAAACCCTAAGCTTGGCTTAAAACTGGCTTGCCAGGCAATAAGCAAAAACAAACACTAGCGGAAGGCACCTTCATGAGAGGTCCCAAATATAAACCAGTCCAATGAACCAAAGACAACCGAGTCCAGAAGGAAACAAAGTACCATGAATAAGAACTAGCTGAAAAAAACATAGTAAGAACCGAAGTACAAAAATCTCAAGTATTAGAACTGTCAAACTATAAACCGTGCTTATAATGTGAAGAGATCTTAAAAAAGAGCACTCGGAAAACCTGTGCGAGGTATAGGAAAACCAGTGACCTAGAATATTTAAGAAAGAACCAAATAGAAGTTTTAGAAATAAATATAGTACCAAAATTCCAAACTCAAGAGTTTAATACCAACTTAGATACAGGTGAAGAAAAACTTGAAAAATCAGATGACATTATCCAGAGAATACCACGAAAAGACAAAAAAGATGGAAAATACAGAGGAGAGGATAGAAGATGTACAGAGAAAAAAATGAGGTGCTGTGTAATCAAGATCCCAGAAAGAGAAAAAGAAATGATAATTTTCCAGAACTTTTGAAAGATATCAATATCTAACTTTAAACCCAATTCCATTCTAAGAAGAAAAAATAAAAAGCCAAACCTAGACACATCACTATTAAAATGTACATCACCAATGATAAGGAGAGCAATCTTAAAGGGATCCTGAAAAAAAGTCAAAAAACATATTACCTTCGAAAGAGTGATAGACTGACGGGTGACTTCTCAACGGGAGAATGCAAGACAGTGGAAGAATACCTTTAATGTGCTGAAAGGAAATAATTCCCTACCTAGAATTCTATAAAACCACCACCAACAAAATCATTCCAGAATAAAGGTCATGAAAAATATTTCTAAGCAAAACTAAGACTATTTGCCAGCAGCGTACTGAAGTGTGAACTGTAAGGGAATTTATAAAGGATGTGTTCTAGGCAGAAGTATCTTAAATGGTCGGTTTGAAGTGCAAGAAAGAACAAAGAGCAAAGAAAGTGGTAAATATGTGGCACCATCAACAAAAATACTGACTGTATAAGACAAGAACTGTAAGGTTTTATAGAGTTTCCTTTAATATAATTAAAATGTTTAGCATCAAGAGCATGCAAGGTGAGCACAGGGAAAAATAAATGTAATTATTCTAAGATCCTTGTATTATCTGAAAAGAGGATAAGTTTGATTAAACTTTGAAAAGTAGGCATCAATATATTTATGTGGTAATTTCAAGGTAATCACTAAAACTATAGAAAGAGAACATTTTCCAGACTAGTAGATGGAGAAAATGGTAAAAACAACAATACTAAATAAAAAATTAAAAATTCAAGAAAGGAAAGAAAAAGAAACACAGCAAGGGTAGATGAAGAAAGAATAAAATGTTAGGTTTAAACCCAATACATCAGCAATTACATTAAATATACGTAGATACTCTAGTTAAAAGGCAAGGATTCGGGGCACCTGGGTGGCTCAGTTGGTTGAGCGACTGCCTTCGGCTCGGGTCGTGGTCCCAGACACCCGGGATCAAGTCCCATATCGGGCTCCCTGCTCGGCGGGAAGCCTGCTTCTCCCTCTCTCACTCCCCCTGCTTGTGTTCCCTCTCCAGCTGTGTTTCTCTCTGTCAAATAAATAAAATCTTAAAAAAAAAGAAAAAGGCAAGGATTCTGAGATCGGATTTTTTAAAATCTAGCAGTATGCTAATCACAAGACAAGGTGTAACAAAGAATCAGAAACTGCTGACCTGACCGAGAATAGTTTTCTAGATAGCAATAACAGCATCTGCAAAGGCCCAGTGGTAGGAAACCGGAAATGACAGGTCAGTGCAGGGAGGTATAGAGGCAAAAGGGAAATAGGGCCTAAATTGAGCCTGGAGAGGTAGAGTTGGTCACATCACACAGGGGCAGGCCAGAAAAGAATCAGAATTTATCCTACATGGTTGAAAAGTATTGGAAGAAGCAGAGAAGACACAATCTAGGATCTCAAGTTGCAGTACGATGGGTTTTTGCACAAATAAAAAAAGCTAGTGCATCTAAGAGTGACTTGGTCCATCTGGGAAATAATGTGGGTTGAGTATGAATTCGGAGGTGAGGATAAGCTGAAGATGACCTGTGAAGACATACAGGGGCCAGATGGTGGAGGGCTTGTATTCTGATAAAGAAATGTAGGTCTGCATGTTGCCTATGACAGGGAATTGCTGAAGCATTCTAAGCTGGAGAGTAATTTGATGAGCAGTGCATTCAAAACCATTCAGGCATGACTATGAAAGATGAAATAAGAGAGGGATTGAAAGTACGAGGACCAGTCAGACCACTGTTGATTTCAGGGTCACTATCATTTCTTTTCTTTTTTTCTCTCTCTCTCTTCCTTCCCTTTTTCCCCTTTTCTTCCTTCCTTTTCTCCCCCTCTTTCTTCCTTCCTTCCTTTTCTCCCCCTCTTTCTGCCTTCCTTCCTTTTCTCCCCCTCTCTCTTCCTTCCT
>PITA01006504.1:0-47044 GCA_004023965.1 Spilogale gracilis
CCTCCTTCTTCTTCTTCTTATCACACTGAGAAGGAGGAAATCACCGAAAATGTACCAGAGGTGATACACAAGAGATGACCACAAGAGATGACACACAAGCAATATACATAAAGCAATCAGAGAACAAGTCATCATGTAAGAAAATATGTAATTATAACATTTATAATCATAGCTAACCTCAACATTTGTTGAAAATTTATTATGTACCAGGCTTTTTTAATATAATGATTGTCTAAATTCTCAAAACAACTTTTAAAGGTAGGAAACACCAATTCTATCTTGATAAAGATAAACAGGCTTACACTTACCCAGGTTCTCCCAATAAGTATGGAAATGGGATTTAAACTTAGGTTTGATTTCAAAGTCTGTTCTCCAGTTTGTAGAATATTCACCTAACAAAACAGGATTTAGAGCAAGATGATTCCAAGTCAGTGCACAGCATGGAAAAGTGCAATTAGTATGTAGTTTCAGAAGAGCAGTAAGGAGGCATTAAGGGGGCTGGGGAACGAGGGCTCATCGCAGGCGGTGGGAGCCTACAGGGCGAGGTGAGGACGAGCACAGGCAGTGGGCACGTGCAGGTTGGGCTGAGGGGTAGGGAGATGAATATTCACAGTAAAATGAAGGAGACTGTGGCTATTCTATAAGATCTGGAGTCTGTCCTTGAATGGATAAACAAGAGGGACAACTGTAGGTTTTAAATAAGTGAGAGATTTGATAAAATTATGTTCTAGAGACATTAGTCTGAGCAAAACAAAGGACGATTGGGGAAGAAGATAGATTAAAACACACAGACAGGCAATCGCGTGAATTCCACCCCAAAGGACACATACTACTCGTTCTATTTATCTAGACAATAGAGAGATAAAGAGAAAATAGATCAGTAGATAAATAGGAATAGATAAATAGGTCAATAGATAACAGACAATAGATCAATAGACCAATAGATACATAGAAAACATCTTTTACGTCATAAAAAATAAGTTCCAGGGAAACTTAATATTTTCTTCATGCTTTTTGCTAGGTTTAGGCCTTAAAATGTTTATAAAATAGAATTTTTACATATATTTGCATATCAGGACCTGTGAATTCACAGTGAGACACAGTTTCATACACATTACTGAGAGGGAGCTGATACTGAGAAACGGTATTTATCAAAATCTAATGATGATTTCAATCCTGAACTTACTGAAAAGCCTTGCCTTTTTCTTCTACAGATGTTGAATTACTATTATATAAATTTCTATTATATGAATACAATTAAATCTCAAAACTTTTAACATACCTTACATGAAAAAGATCCTGCGTTTTATTTCTTATGAAACTGGCATAATGTCAAACTTTAATTCTTTAAATGAGAACTGTAGCAAGCATAGAATTCATCTCTTCCACTATCTGTTCCCTAAAGCTCCTTTCCATCTACCAGAATTGCTATCTTATTTCCTTCCTTATATTTGTTGTAAATAAATGGCTGAAATCTACTTATTTCTTTAAACTACACACCAGGAAACAGGATCACCAGCAGCAACTTTCTGACAAGGCAAAATGTGAGGAATTCATAATATGGAGTCAATTGATCTGGATAAAGCAGAATGTGGTGTAGATTATGACAGGCTGATTTCCATAGACTTTATCTCTGTTCAGTTTGCTTCTGTATTCCAGGTATTAAATCGGATCTATGTGGCAAAGATGATTAGAAAAGGGTAACTTCTCCCTTAGGGATCTATTTTAAAATGTCACAATTAAAATTTTCCAGAAAGTTTCAAGCAACTTTAGCCTCCTGGCTGATGCACAGTATTGAGCAGCACTGTCAGCTTTAGGATGCTATCTGGAAATGGAAATGCTGATTTATCCTTGCCCCCTGCCATGCCGCCTAATTGGAAGTCTCCACTCTCAGTGGTAGACACGCTGGTACAGGATTTTGCCGGGGAAACTGGGAATAGCATAATAAATGGCTTTGTGATGGGGGGTATATGCCATGCCTATATTTAGAAGGAGAAAGTGTTTAATTGCTCTCTAAATAAATTTAATTGCACAAATGTAGCAAGAAGTAGAGAAGTGGGATTTTTTTTCAACTGATAGCAAAAAAGTGTGATCATTTAACTTCCAGGTTTAGCCATAAGAGGTGACCATGTCCCAGAGAAAAACAACAAATCCCAAGCTACCATGATTACCTTACCCTTCCATTCCTCACCCCTCACCTCCAGCCAGAGACCTTCATATGTATTTGACAATAATCATGAAATCTGAATAATAATTCAGAAATTCTTCTATTAGAGAAAGCCATGTTTGATTATTAATAATGTAATTTGCATGTTTTAAATCTTATTTAGACATGGTAAAATTGACTGACTTTATAAAACAATAATTTTTAGGGGCCCCTGGGTGGCACAGTTGGTTAAGTGTCCAACTCTTGGTTCTGGCTCAGGGTCATGAGATCTCGCCCTGAGTAGGGCTCTACGCTCACTGTGGAGTCTACTTAAGTTTCTCTCTTCCTCTCCCTCTGCCTCTCCACACTGTGTATGGGCTGCTTTCTCTCTTTCTCTCCAAAATAAACAAATCTTTTAAAAAAAGAATAATGTTTTTACCTAATGGCAATATCAGAAATATAGTATTACTGTGTAGGCAAACCAAACTAATACTTCCAATCACTAAGTTTAATCAGAAGTATACATTAAACCGTGAGACACTTAGACCTTTGGGCTAGCAAATTAAACCTACATTTCAGATGGGATTTTTCCCCAGATTTTCTTCATAATTACAGACAAATTGAAAGCCACCTTCAGGGTAAAATAAAAAAGAAATGAATCCACCAAAATTCTACTCATCTATGCGCTCCTTACTATTATGGAGAGAGGAGTGACTTATGTGTTAACCTCATATATCTTTAAAGAAATTTGATAACTCTATTATATTTGACAAGTTTTTATCTGGTTTCTTAAACTTTAAAATGTCATAGCAAGAACATATAAATTAGAAATTAATATATTTGCAATAAGTATTTAAGTTCTTTGAGGCCAACTGCATTTTCTCTTTCAAGCCTGAACTAATTGTACTTAGAACCAGACTGGATTGCCTTTTAGACATGGGAGCAGAGTGTAGTGTCTAATTTCTTTGTAAGTAGAAATTTACTAATAATAGGATCAAAGCAATCTTAAAATTACTGAATTTGAGGAACTACAAAAGGATTTAATAATTGTATACCATTAATGTTAAACCCTTCATAACAAAACTAAGGGAAATATACTCCGTATATTTCTTTATAGCTCTAAATAAGCTCCAGATAACTAGCTCTAAATAAGCTCTAGAAATATGAACACAGAAGAGAATGGTTTTCAGTTTATAGAACATTGTCAACCTACTGAATTTATAATTCGTAGAGGATTTTATTTTTTTAATTTTTTAAAAAGGTCTTATGTATTTATTTGACAGGAAGAGAGAGATCACAAGTAGGCAGAGAGGCAGGCAGAGAGAGAGGAGGAAGCAGGCTCCCCACTGAGCCGAGAGCCTGATGGGGGGCTCAATCCCAGGACCCCGAGATCATGACCTGAGCGGAAGGCAGAGGCTTACCCCACTGAACCATCCAGGTGCCCCTGTAGAAGATTTTCAATATCAGAGCTCTATATTTCCTTAATGAGACTGATTGAAGTACAGACCCTGGTTAATATAATCATTATTCAGAATATCTTACCATTAGCCAGCCTGGATCTCGATTGCTTAAATTACAAATAATTGCTGGTCTTAATTGCTATTAATAAAAAAAAAACGATTTTCTTCTTTCAAAATTGATCATCGGCCTGGTGTTAAAAGCTGGAATTTGGATCTTGATAATAATAAACGCAGAAGTGTTTCTCTTACAGCTACAACTATCCAGCACATGCTTGATACACTGAGAACATGCTTTATATGCATTTATAGTTAAGGAAAAAAACAGAAGGAAGGACATATACATAAAGTTGAAGGGAAAGGAAATATGACAAAGAATTCCATAGATTCATTGCCCTCTTTCCTTTCTTGGGTGGCTCTGAGTTTGCCCACAAATGTAGAAACAACAACATTAGGGCCAGAAAAAAAATCTAGTTGGAGTTGTTTTTCTCATAAAGAGGTTTATGTCTCAATACTTGATGTTTACTTCTCACTAAACCCAGTGGTTGAAATTATTAGTTTGGTAGATTTATACAGTAATGTAATCGATATATTTCTGATGTGGCCATGATATATAAATACTATTCGTTATGTATTTAAATATAAATATGATGCTACTATGAAAGATAGATTAAAATCATAAATAAATTATTTAATACATGATTCAATTAAGAATTATCATAGCACTTAGAGGAAAATAAAGTTGAAACTATGGTTACACATAGTAAAGTTAGATAAAACAAATTTTAAAAGACATACTCACGAGTACCATCTGCTTTTACTTGTCCTTAGCCTGTCACCGGACACCCACAAAAGCTGTAATAGGTTTGAAATACAACAAAGTCTTTTATGATTCCAAAGTCTCCACTCATCTTTATAGCAAGTGATTTTACTGTTTACCAGTAAAACCTCCTGATACCCGAATGTACTATGAAATGAAAACATAACTTAAAACTTAGCTTTTGTTTCTTGATAACAAATATGCAAATATGGTGGCTAAGTTCATCCATCCAAGTTATTTTTTATTTCCAATGAAATTATTATAGTATGTATTTGATTTATAAATTTCTACTTTGATTCCAAAGGCACAGCTTTTAATGAAAATATGTAAAGCAAAAATAGCCATGACCTGTAATATTAAAATTAAAATGTTAAACACCAATTTGAAATTTCTAGCTTCATGCCTTAAGGACAGCTGAGTTTGCTAAACAAGTAAAATGTATCACATTTGAAGATATATTACAGAAAAATAAAAAAGATCCTGCCCCCCCAGTTCTCTGTAAACTGTTATCAGTACACTTGATGTAGTAACAGGTACCAGTTTCCCAAAACATTCAACTTAATGATTTGTCTCTACTTTTATGTTGATCATATGGCTCTTTTCTAAACACTCTCCCCATTTAAAAATTATTGCATATTTTAGATAAAATGCTTTCATATAAATTTTTAAAATGAGAGTAATTACATGTAATAAATGATATATTAATGAACAATGTAGCCAAGCTTAATAGTATATTTTCATAATAGGCTATGTCATTTTGATGTTATATTTTTTATTAAATCTATAAACTACAATATAGGCCCAAAGCCAATAAAAACTTTATAACAATGCATTATTATAAAGTCAGTATCTTTGTAACCATCACCTTGGACAGGAACTAAATCCTTGTCAGTGATCCCAGAAACTGCCTCATTGCAATCTCCACCCACTTTCTACACATAAATAACCATTACCATGAATTTAAATTCTTAATTCCTTGAGTTAATTTAGACTTATCACCCATGTGATCATCCCTATAGTTTGCTTTTGTACATCTTCCTTTAAAAACCATATGTCTTTTTAAATTCTCCCTTTACCCCTTTCCTTTCCTTACAACTCTGTTGAGAAAGCTAGGTCATTTGAGCTTAGAGTTTCCTATAGACTGGAATTTTCTGGTTGTATGTTCACGATACAATTCAACATGTTGCTGTCTCATTTGTATTTTTTACAAATTGCCAGCTGGACCCAGAGGCTTGATCAGATTCAACTTTGGTCCCTTTGAAGATGGGAGTTCACTCTCCTTAGAAGATAGATAATGTTTGGTAGTCCTTCTTTTTGTGATATTGGTAGCTATTGTTGGATAATGTTTATATCCATTAACACATTGAGTTTGCAAAATGAAAATATTCTAAATCTGTCATTTACATTTCAGTTGTTAGTTGGAATGCGTTAATGAGTAGACACTTCCTCCTTATCTGCTATTAGGTTACCTAGTCAGTTCACACAGGAAAAGCAGAACAAATGCTTGACTTTTTGTCTTTGGTTACCAGTTTCCAAGTTAATAGATTGGTTCTCTTTCATTTTTTGAAGATAAATAGTTTTTTGATAACAAAAGAAATCATGATTTAAACACATTGGTAGAGTTCAGTCAATTTCCATTGTTATTTTTTTCAAAATTGGATTTTCCTATTTTAGCTAGTGGAAGTCCCTTCAAGAGGGCTCCTGGTATCTTTCAGTTTTATCCTAATAATTACCATCTGGTGTGAGAAGCCCCAGGTTTGGAGTTGATCATTTCTCCTAAAACCTCTATTTTTTTTTTTTTAACTGGGAAGTGATATATCAAGAACATAGTCAGGTAACTAAAAGTGCTCAAGTATTATTAAGAATAAAATATCTTGGATGCCTGGGTGGCTCAGGGGGTTAAAGCCTCTGCCTTTGGCTCAGATCATGATCTCAGCGTCCTGGGATCCAGCCCCTGCATCGGGCTCTCTGCTCAGCAGGGAGCCTGCTTCCTCCTCTCCCTCTGCCTGCCTCTCTGCCTATTTGTGATCTCTCTCTCTGTCAAGTAATAAATAAAATCTTTAAAAAAAAAGAATAGAATATTTCATGAGTAGATCATACTAATACAATCTGAATCTAGGATTATAGTGCTTTTTACTTAGCCTTTTCAGAACAAAAACAGTATCCTTTCTTCCATATTGAGAATTCTGGTTCTTACTACCAGGGATGATAGAATCAGAATATCTCCTAATTATTCATTTACTTTATCTCATATTTTGCATATGAGGCTCAGAGTAACAATACTATGGCAAATCACAAATAAGAAAATAATTTATCTTTCCATATACTGGTTTGATTTGGGTTTGGTTCATATATTTGTTTGAATTTAGATTTATTTATATACTAAAAGTTGATTATCAAAGGACTTTCTAAATTTGAGTGGAGAAAAGTGCAAACAATCAATTTTCTTCTGATTATTTCTGAGTTATAGAAAAGTCATACATCTCCCCATAGCAATATGAATTAAAAACTGTAAAATGTGGTTAATGTATGTTCCTGGTTCCAACTGCACTGTATTCTTACAACACAGCTCCAACCAAGCCTTACCTTCCTCAGATATCTGTGTCTCTCTCATGGCTGACATTATTGTAGACATTCTCAAAGAACTATATCTAGAACTCAAAACACTTGTAATAACTTATTCCCAGCCATCTCACTAAAAACCTGTGAACTCAGACCTATTTTTCCAGAGTACATATTCAGTACACACCTGCTGAATGAATGATTGACTGAATGAATGAAGCGGCGTCCTCATGTTTTAAATAAATGTTCAAAATCTTACTTTAATTCTATATTTAACAAGCACCTCATACAGACTTTTGTATATTTCTATATACAAATATACAATATTTGTAAAGTGATTTTTCCCCTCAGAAAATAAATCAAAGAGTAACATATTCTTTATTTGTTTTCAATTAATGTTACTCCTCCCATTCCTTCAGGATGGGCATTAGAAATGTATCACTCTGACTAAATTATAAAGAGTGAAAGACTCCATATTATCCTTCACTGAAATATAGCTAAGACATTTTGATACCCTTCTCTGGTTTTAATATTCGTCGTTGTTATTGTCTAGCCTATCTTCTTTTATCGCTTTTTTCTTAGACAGAGTGAGAGCAGAGAGTGTGTGCACGTGCACGGGGGGTGGGAAGTTGCAGGCAAGGGACAGCAGGAGGGAGAATCTTAAACAGGCTCCACACCCCCTGTGGAACTGGAGGCAGGGCTCAATCTCACCACCCTGAGATTGTGACCTGAGCGGAAATAAGAGTCCAACCTTCAACAAACTGAGCTACCCAGGTGTTCCTTGCCTGTCTTCTACCTTTAACTGAACTGAGATATCCCTGTGCCATACATCCAACATCCATACAAAGTCTCCTAGCCTATAAATTGTTCCGGATCTGCACTGGAACCCCATGCACTGGCTTGTTTTTCAGGCTTTCCAGGCCTGTTATTAGTACCCTAGATTCCTAACGTCTCGCTCTGACCCCTAACTGCCTCTGTACTTGCCTCTGATATCTGATGATTGATTTTGTTCTAGTCCTGACTCTAGTCCTCCTCAGTGATCATGCTTAGTTCATAGACTGTTGTCCTCCCCTCTGCTTCACACGATACTTGTTCTTTAATCAGCTTCATCCTCAAGATCCAGCTACGTTGTACTTAAGGCTAGGGTCTCAGTTGCATTAGAGGTGCAATGAAGAAGTGGTCTCAATACATGTACATTTAAGTTGAACTGTACAATGAACGTGAGATGTTCACGCTTCTTCATCCAGGTATTAGATGAATAACTGGTCCTCCTCGAAAGACTGCAGTATCAGAGTTAAAAATGAAATATTTTAGGGGCACCTGGGTGGCTCAGTTGTTTAAGCGACTGCCTTCGGCTCAGGTCATGATCCCGGAGTCCCGGGATCGAGTCCCACATCGGGCTCCCTGTTCAGCAGGAAGCCTGCTTCTCCCTCTCTTACTCCCTCTGCTTGTGTTCCCCCTCTGGCTGTGTTTCTCTGTGTCAAATAAATAAATAAAATCTTTTAAAAAAATGAAATATTTTATAAATGCAGCATTTTATAACTTAGCAAATCCTGTAATATGTATTATTTCAGTGCCCCTGAACCTTGTAGTCCTGAACAGGGAAGATTGTTATACAGAGTGTTATAACAATGTCATATGTTATATATATATATGTTATGAGTGTTATACAGAATGGATGAAGCCCAGAGACATTAGTAATTTTCCAAGATCACACAGAATTTAAGTAGAAGAATATGATTAAATATCATCTTATTCCTACGTCAAGTAATAAATTTCATTATTTCATGACCAAACTTCTTAACTTTTACATGCCTCAGTTTCTTTTATACTGTTAAATGATTTTCTCTGTCAAAGTGAGATAACTATGTAAATTGCTTTGAACTCCTGGGGGGGAAAAGGTGTAGGAGTGATAATTAGATGCCATGGTATTATAGATGTTTTTAAATAGAGTTGAAAGGTTCATGGAATAAAATTCTTTCCATATTTTCATTAATATGGATTTTTAATACCCTTTGGAAGTTAACCTGGATAGTGTTTTCCTTTTATTATAATAAAAAAGGAACTTTATTCTCATTGACTCTGAAGTTCTTTATAGCAGAAAATACTCAAGTTACCTGAAACCCAAAAGGATATGCAATCATTTAAGCAGACCATTTTGCCAGTGGACATATCTATCTTTACTTGAACTTCTCAGCCAGACCACACAGGGAATAAAAGTCGAGTGTTTCAAAGCCACTGGAAATCTTGTTTCCGAATTCAAGTCCAGTGGATCAACAGTGGTATGCCCAAGTGAAAACTCGTTCTGCTCATTTATTCTGCCTTTTGAACTTACCAGAACCAAGTTATCTGCTTCTAAGTCACAGACAAATTCCTTTTTGTGGATTTTGCAACATTAAAAAAAAATCTAAACACAAGGTAGTTTTATATTTGATTTGTAATCAACCATTTAAAATGAGTTAATTTTTATGTTTATCTTTTAAATGTTCTTTGTTATTTTTTAATGGGGACAGTTTCACTTTACCAATGTATAGATAAGGCATTTTAAAAAAATGTATATTTTATTTATTTATTTGACAGAGAGAAACACAGCCAGAGGGGGAACACAAGCAGGGGGAGTGAGAGAGGGAGAAGCAGGCTTCCCGCCAAGCAGAGAGCCCCATGTGGGACTCGATCCCGGGTCTCCGGGATCATGACCTGAGCCGAAGGCAGATGCTTAATGACCGAGCCGCCCAGGCACCCAATAAGGCATTTTCACATAGCCAGGCCTTAGTTACTCAAAATCACATGCCATACCAGTGAACAGCTCTACAGCTTTCTACGATACACTATCTATGTTTGCATTTTGGACTTCAATCTATTAAAATCATCTCAGGACTATTAAATATGTCCATATTGCCTGTTCACTTATGAATAATGTCAGCAAAATATGAATTTATTTCACCATTTGTCATCAAGAACTTCTAGAATATTCACAAAATTTTCATCTTCCATTTTATTCCTTTCAAGGGTAGCATTCTGTGATACGACATGATAATGAGCCTCATACTGACAGAGCAGTCTATCCCAAAGCAGGCTACTTTAATCATTTCTTATTAAGAAATTTCACAAGTTCCACACCAGTTATTTTCTGTTAAATAAGTAGGATACATTATACACTGCATCCAAATATGATGGCATTTAGAATCATAAAGCAGAAAGGAACTTAGAAATAATTTCTTCCAACTCTCTCTTTCAGAAGTAAGGAAACTTAGATCTAAAAAATCAAGTTTTTTTGAAGATGACAAAGCTGAATGGTGAAATGTCTGAGATTAGAGTTAAATCTCCTGGTTCCTATTCTTATCTACTTTCTGCTTTTTTTTTTCTTTTATACTGCCTCTCCTATGTATTTTCTTGTAAAAGATGGATGAGCTGATTTTCTTAAGAGAATGTTTCTAATGACATAAGAGAAGATAATTAAAGGCAGGGTGAATTATTACTACACAACTTGGAATTTTTCAAATTCTAAACAACAATGTAGTGTAGTGATGACTTGTATCTAATAAGTAACATTATGCATTCAGATGAACAAAGAAAAATGATTTTAAAAACCCTAAACACTTAAAGAAACACATTTCTTCCATGAATCCATATTTTTGTTGGGATTATTTGATAAAGTACTTCCAGAAAGTTTTGGTGATGATTCTGATAAAGCGGTGGGGAAAAGCAGGACCTTTGCTAAGTGGAAGAACAAGGATGTTTTCATAAGCAGAAAGTTAAAAAAAAATACCTGTGTGAAATGTCTTCTGCCCCGTCATTGTAAAATCCAGTGTTCCTTGGTCCTGATGAAATGTGTCAGCTGACCACACAATACACATCGGTAGCTTTTAGGGGATGTTGGGAGTTTTGAAACTGGACAAAATAGGCAAACGTAGATGAAAGCTGACCCCATATGGATACTTAGATGCTGCGGATTTCAGAAACTTCTACCAGCATTATTTCCACACAGACTTGGCGGAAACTACCTTTTACTTTTTTTTTTTCTTTTTTTTAACTTGTGGTTCTGTGTCCTAAATTTTTAAAATCCTGCTCGATACCACTTTCTGAGTTTATTTATGTGCTACACATGTGTTAAGTACTATGAGCACATCTTCCCATGAACTTGTGGGAATTCTATCTTAGAGTGAATTTGATGGATGGAAGAGGTTAGGAAACTGGCCTGTGACCCATCGTAAGTCCTGGAACTCAGACTCCGAACTCAGCGCCCCTCTCAGGAGTCTGTGTTCTTACGGTGTCTGCAGGGGGGCAGTCGAGCAGCTGGTATAAGTGCTCCAGGAGAAGCAATGTTCATTTGCTTAAATATTTGACTTCCTTAAAGATGAAACATAAACAAAACCAAAGTAGCTGCAGTCTGTGAGAACTTCTCTCAGCACCATGTAGGTTCCCTCCTGGCCAGTCGCTTTTCCCTTCCGACTGTTCTTAACTCCATGCACAGCTGAAGTAGATTATACTCGGATATAGATGACATTTCCCCCACATGCATAGCACATGTTTATTAATAGCTCGGATATGATCAGCGAAGTCATTGAAAATATTTCTAATCGTTGAAAACCATTAACTTAAAATATAAATGGGTGAGATAAAGCATTAATATTTTCATTGCTCTATTGGCTATTTTCTTCTAAGAATAAGTTAGAAATGTTTACAGAAATGCGTAGCTGATAGTTTTTTCTGCAACCCTACTTCTAGAATGAGAAAATTAAATGTAAATACTAAGATGAATCACTCTCTTCCACTCCATTTATATGCTTTTCACTCATCGCCAATAAAACAAAAAATAAAAAATAAAAAAACAAAACACAAGACTGACACAAGTGACATAATATCAATTAAAATAAAGTTCAAAGTCTTTCAGAGTTAATGGAATCCTTACCTCATGCCAGAAGCATGTCTGAAGAGAATATTTGAGCTGTTTGCCCAATTTTACAAAAATATTAAAACTGACGACTTATAAGTCAGAGAAAGACAATTACCATATGACCTCACTGATATGAGGCATTTGAGAAACAAGACAGAGGATCATAGGTGAAGGGAGGAAAAATGAAACAAGATGAAACCAGAGAGGCAGACAAACCATAAGAGATCTTAATCAGAAAACAAACTGAGGGATGCTGGAGTGGAGAGGGTGAGGAGGGATGGGGTGGCTGGGGATGTATGTGCTATGGTGAGTGCTGTGAGTTGTGTAAGACTGACGAATCACAGACCTGCACCCCCGAAACAAATAATGCATCATATGTTAATAAAAAATGAACACATAAAAATAAACAACATCTTGTATAAGATTGTAAATTGGCTTTGACTTTTCCAAAACACTGTCCTTTAGTTCTGACAAATAATTATTTATTTAAATAACTTTCTCAGTCAAAAATTCCAAGGCATTATTACATAATATTAGGAATAATATAATTGTCATTTCTGTTTAAGTATGGAAAATGTTATTTCAGATTTTAAAATATTACATCTACCAATTCAACCATGTATTCATGAGGGAACACAAGGAAACTTTATGAATTTCTTTAATATTAAAAGAGAAAAGAAAAAAATAAAACAATGTTGCTCTTTGAAACAAAACCTACAAAGTACACCTACAATTGTAAGCCTTCATTAGAAGTTACTCAGTAAGAAAATTAAGGCCAACTATGAAGATATTAATTGACTTTAAGAGCTGCAAGCCAGTTTTAATTAAAACCGGCAGTAATTATTTAGCACACATCTGTGACTTACCTGACATTCTGACAGATTGTGCGACAGCCCTGTTTTTGGAATTATTGTAGGTCTGATGAGTCCTGTGTGCTGAAGGGAGTCTAGAAACAGGCTTCCAGAAGACACATTCGATCTACATTCTACAGACAATAAAATAGGAACAATAGTACATGGAACTGTTTTTGCGCTCTAACAGTTAAATTATAATGATTGTACAAAACAAATATCCTGCTTGAAATTTTTAAAAATTATAGACAGAAATGAGACTGTTTCTAGGTCTTTATGAAATTATTTATATGTGTTATTTATGTTTTTTACATGGGGAGCTCTGGTGCATTTCTTGGGGAAAGGCACTTGTATTCAACATTAGTCACACATTTTTTTAATTCATTGCTTCAGTCCATTATTACAAATTACAGATCATTGCTTTCATATCAATACTGTACATTATGTCAAAAGGAATTTAAGTGCTGTTAGTAAAAAGAAAACCTTGACTCCTCAGGTAGGGTACACTGATCACAATGTCATTCTTTATAAAGGAAAATAAAAGGGAAAGCTTGCTTGGTTAAATGCTGTGCATAAACTAAATCTGCCCTGAGGCAATGATTTGTGTACTGATACAGCGGCTCCTGGTGCTAGGTTTTGGGTCATTACTGTGATTTGTAGCAAGGCAGATCCCCCTCCAGCCATGTATTTCCAAGTTTGCAGTTTATTCAGCAGACTATATCTGAGAGATGCAGGGCATTGTCTGATAGCATTCCACAGCTCTCCAGTAAATTCCTCCTAACTCATCTTGTTCATCGCAGTAGATCACAGCCCTAGCTATTACTGGAGATCTAGTACAGCTCTGAGTTTATCACCACTCTGATGAGCCTGGATGGGAACACACAACCCTGACATATAGGTCCAGATAGTACAGTTGATAAATGAAATTATAGATAAGCCTATAATCAGAGACAAAGCTATCATGAATGACTTAGCCTATTTTGGCAAGGATTATAGACGGACTGTGAAAACCCTAAAAACAAAATGCTAATAATGTCCATTTTTGAAGATAATATTAACTGCAAAATGACTTTGTACCTAGATTGTACCCTTAACAGTCGTAACATACATTTTAGATATCTCCAATTAAAAGACACTGTGCTCTCCATAAAATACAATTAAGGCAGATCTATATGAAGTTGGACAAAAGTCTAAAAGCACACTCCCCATAATGCATTCACCCCTCTACAAAAAAAGAAAGAAGTAACATTTTCCTAAAAACAAGGGCTGTGACCAGTGGGCACCCAGTAAGGGAGATCTAGCCTTCTGGTAAATGCTACCATCAGTAATACGTTCAGACCTTCGTTTTGGCCCAGCAGCAAGATTTTGTGAATAAATCTGAAAACAACTTTGAGAAAGAAAAACCTAGTAACATTTGTTCCTGGATAAGGAAACCTAAAGGGAATGACTGACCCATATCCAGCTTCCTTGTAAACACGCTCATGGTGTTTACTACCAGAAAGATAATGGAGAGTCCCTATCAAAACAACAACAATAACAACAACAACAAAATCTCTAGCCAATTGAGATATACCTCATCTTTCTAGGGGCGCCTGGGTGGCTCAGTTGGTTAAGCGACTGCCTTCGGCTCAGGTCATGATCCTGGAGACCCGGGATCGAGCCCCACATTGGGCTCCCTGCTCGGCGGGAAGCCTGCTTCTCCCTCTCTCACTCCCCCTGCTTGTGTTCCCTCTTTGTGTTTCTCTCTGTCAAATAAATAAAATATTAAAAAAAAAAAGATATACCTCATCTTTCTAGATAACATTTTGTCAGTATACAGGAGCTTATGTATTTATCAAGAAAAGCTAGTGTTTCCTACTTGTGCAATTAACTGTAAAACAAGGGAGTCCACAAAATGAACCCGCTTCCTTTAAGAACAATATTTCCACACACGTTGCAGAGTCACCATCTGTAAATCAGAAACCAAACATGTCTTATTGCAGGAGGAAAAAAAAAAGATAATATGAATAAGAAACTGTCTTAGACACTCATATTTTTCCAGGAAGAAATGCTAATTCTCTCAGACCATTGCTTGTAATTTTTGAATCATTGGTAAAAGTTGGTATTGGGTAAGATTTACAACTCAAGTAACTCTGCTTTGATCCTTAGTGTTAGAAAAAAACTTGGCGGGCACAGAAATGGCCCAGGACAGGCTCACCCCCTAGCTTCAAACACAAGTAAATGGAAATTGTCTCTGGAGGAGAGCATCTTGAATAAATCATAGAGGAAAATGTTACAGCAAGTAAAAAAACAAAAAAAGAAAATATCCAATTTTTACCTGTAAACCTTAAATTAATATGATTTCAGATACAGAATATGAAATAACTATGTATAAAATGTATAAAGAAAAGTTCAATGTAATAAAATTAAACAAAAATCAGGACATTATCCAAATTGACCAGAGATTTGGAAAAAAAAAAAAAAAGCTTTTTAAATAAAATATATTAAGTGAATTGGTTAGAATGTACAGTAGTCATTTCTGAGGCAGAATAGAATAGAAATAATAATGAAAGAACAAATATTTGAAAATTTAGTGGCTGAAAAAGTCACAAAACTCAGGAAAATTATGAGTTCACAGATACCAGAATTTTAAAGGTGTGACTTGCTCTGAGCAGCAGTAAGAGAGAAACCCACACCTAGACAGTGCAGTGAAACTGCAGAACATGTTCTACAAAGATCTTTTCAACAGAAAGACAAGACAAAGCACCTACAAGAGCATAACTAAACTCTTCAACAGCAGCAATAGAAACAGAAGACAGAAAGATACACGCCTCGAAGTTTGACATAAAAAACAGTTGTCAGCCTAGAATCGTGTGCTCAGAAAAATTATGTTAAGAAGAGGAGTCTAAAAAAATAAACTTTGCAACTGAACATAACTACCTATTATGTAAGTGTGGGTTGCACCTGTTGTCTTCCAATAAGCACAGTATGGAAGAGGAGGTAAAAGGAGAAATTTTGTTACAGAGGAAATGCCCGACAAACAAGGACCTCAGGCAGGAGATCAGAGTCAACAGCAGTGAGGGGTCATGGCCATAACACGTATACTTTGTATCTGGGATGGAACGGCAGCTTAGCTCTGTGGTCTCCCGCCTCAAAACCCATAACCCCGTCTAATGATGAGAAAAACATCACACAAATATCAATTGAGGGACATTCTTAAAATAACTGACCAATGTTCCTCGAAATTGTCTAGGTCATCAAAAACAAGGAAAGTCTGAGAAACTCACAGAGCCAAAAGGAGCATGAAGAGACACAACAATGTAATGAGGTGTCTTGGATGCAATCTTGGAACGGGAAAAGCACATTAAGTAGAAACTAAGAAAATCTGAAATATATGGATTTTACCTAATAATAGTTTATAAGTATTAATTAATTAAGGGTGAAAAGCATACCATACTTTTGTCAAATACTGATAATAGAGGAAACTGAGTAAGAAATATATGGAAATTTTCTTTGCAAGCATCTCAACTTTTCTGTACATTCTAAGTGTTCTAAAATAATAATAAAAAGGAAGTTATTTTAAAAAATGTAAGTACTAAATACAAGGTATGGGCATTAACTGCTATATTCAGAGCAGGAATAGTCTTTCCAGCTAGCAGTGGAAAATTTACTAGAGGTGATGAGGACTAGGCTCAGTATTACAAATTGGAAGTTAACCACCTCCCAGGCATTTCCATGATAATAACGTCCATTTAATAACTCTTGGCCATCAGAAGTCCATTAGGCACCACATTTTCATAGTGGCATTTCTAATATGAGCAGTGAATGTTAAGATGCCATTTTTTTCTGTCCTAACTACATATCAAGACACCTTCATGAAATATAGAATTCACCTGTACTTGGCATCACTATAATATTTTATCCTAACAACTGGATGTGCAAATAAACCTAAACATTTGAGCCATATGAAGAAAGATGATGAAATTGGTTATTTCTCTTCTGACTGAACCTTAAGAAAATTTAGCAACAATATTTTTTGCTTCTTGATAGCATCACACTAATATATTAATTTATTCAATAAGCATTTATTGAGCACCCACTATATGCCTGAATGTGTATAGATGGAGATAATGCAAAGATAGCTAAAGAATCGCCCACAAGCACTATCTCCAGTGTTGTCAGCAGTGTGTTGTGGTAAGGACACAATGAGACACTGACCCACACACATATTCTTTCTGGTTCAAATTAGCTTGAATCTGATGATCTGTCTTCACTAAAATGACAATACAACTGGTATTTGTTCTGATATTAGCACCATTCTTTTCATTTCTTCACATTAAGCTATCCAATATCCCATGTTTTTACATGTCTCTCTAGTATACATTTGTGTGTGTGTGTGCATATAAATAAATGTATATATGAAGACTTGGGGACTTACTTTGCTAGAGCAGATACTACATTTTTCGAAATTATGCCTGACTTTACACAGTTTAAACATTTGAGGCTAGGGATCAAGAGAGATAGAACGACTCTTTTTTCCCAGTGTGTGTGCAGGTATTGCTGTTGCTTTACCAGGGTGCTTTTTTATTTTGTTTTGTTTTGTTTTCTTCCAGGAGAATACTGCTGGTAGCTTTAATGCCAACCAGTGGCATTCTGTTATTAAACAAGATTTAAACAAAATTGCCTTTCTTGCTGCCGTTGCTATAGTGACTATTTTCCCTACCATTTTCACCCATACCTGTTGGGTAGGTTTCCTAAAGTCTGGTTTCAGTCTTTCTGGTGGCTATTTCACATTTCAAACAGATGTTTCATTTGTTAGTAAACTTTCCAGTATTTACAAGGAAGGTGTTCTTTTTCATCCTCATATTCAAAGAAACAAGGCTTTAGATTCAACATCAGTCATCAAAATCTCAGAATTTAATTTCAATATTATTAATCTCCATTTGCTCTTGAAACCTATAAAGGTACCAGAATCATGACTGGGGTGTTAACAGTTCTAGCTATCTGAAACCTAAAGAAAAATTAAAGAATATCAAATTTTATAGGCTGTGTGTGTGTGTGTGTGTGTGTGTGTGTGTGTGTGTGTGTTTACCACCTGCAAAAAATGTGACTAAAACTGAAGGGGAAAAAAAGAATTACCAGTGTATTATGACAGATACTTGGCAACAAGGAAAAACATGAATTCACAGCAGCCGGATCAAGGATTCTTGAAAATTGTACATTTAAAAAAAAACAGAGAAGTTGAAAATGACTGTATGCTAACTATTCTTTGAAAAGTCTTTCTCACCTTAGTAGTAAAATGTCAATGATTATGCAGAAAATCACAAATGCTAGCTATAATTCTAGTGTCATAATAAACTGAAAACCTAATGTCAAAGTGTAGAGAAAATTGTATGAAATATAAGTAACATGGTGTTGGATTTAAGAACACCTAAATTTTACCTTTATATAAAGCAAAGTAGTTTTGCTTATTGGAAAACAGGAGAGGAGAATATAGTGTATTTTCCAATGACATATATTACTATAGCAGTATGATGTCCAAAATCATCAGAGTATTTTTCCTTACCTAACCCAAGAGTTTCCAACAATCCGTAGACAGCACCTTCTGTAACTCTACAGACGTAGGTCTAGAAGAGGCACATTGCTTTAATTCATACAATTCTAGTGGATAAAGTCATTATGGTAGGACACAAAATATGAGAAAGTTTGATGACATTGGTTGGATATTAATAATTGTCATTTTTGCTGCCCCTAATTAGCTCAGTGTCAAAACCAGGTGATTAAGAGATCTCACCTTACCTAGTCTAATAGAGCTACCCTAAATCAATGTCTACTAGATATGGAAACTGGAAAAAATCTTGTAAACAGTAACTTAAGAAGGAACTTGATCTGCACAGTAAATGAAATGAAAAATTAATGTGCCTTATCTGTTGGAAAATATCAAGTATGGAGATCTCTCTTTAAGGAATACCAGAAAAAAAAAAAGAAAGAACAAAGAATTAAAAACATGAACAATATGTATCTTATCAGGAAAAAAAACTACTAAACAAAGGGAAGATAAAATGAATCTGAATAATCTAAAGAGAAAGAAAGAAAATACTATGAAAAGTGAAAAACACTTTCTTAAAAAAAAATAAAGTAGATTCAGGCACCTGAAACCAGGCTCAGCAGAAGGTCTGCTTTTCCCTCTGCCTCTGCTCTTCCCCCTGCCTTCTCTCTCTCTCAGAGAAATAACTAAAATATTTAATTAATCAATCAATTAATTATTAATTATTAATTATTAATTAAATTGTTTCACAATCACAGTAGAATGTCAAAATGTGCCATTTTTGGCAGAGGGGGAAAATTATGAGCAATAAACAGTGCAGACTGAAGAGAAAAACAAGGAAATGAAAATGAGAGAGAAAATAACTGATAAGAAGACACAGCCAACCTAAGAACCAAAAGAGAAATCAAAATGAAAAATGAAACAATTATCACAAATAAAGTAAGTTTTTAAATTGAAAAGGACCTAAATATGTAAATCATATTGGATCCTCAATATTCTGTGGAAAATAATGACTAAAGTTCTATAATTCCAGGGGCACCTGGGTGGCCCAGTGAGTTAAGCCTCTGCCACAGCTCAGGTCATGATCTCAGGGTCCTGGGATCGAGGCCCACATTGGGCTCTCTGCTCAGCAGGGAGCCTGCTTCCTCCTCTCTCTCTGCCTACTTCTCTGCCTACTTGTGATCTCTCTCTGTGTCAAATAAATAAATAAAATATTTTTTAAAAATTGTCACAATGTTCTTCATTAATAAAAATGTAATTCTATTTTCTTTTTGAAAAACAAGATCTTTTAAAGAACATAGACAACAGTTCAGAGAGTTAGCCACAGATATAATTTAATATGTATATGTACCTATCATATCAAAGTTAAGACAAAGTATTTTATATCAAAAAGAACAGAGAATAGGAAACAATATAAAAGCTTAAAATGACAAAATAAAAATAGATATATCATCTATGACAGTAAGTGTAAATGCATTAAATAACCCTATTAAAATTCAAAGGACATAGGATTATTTTTTTCTATGTATATGAAGTTTAAATTTCCAGTTTACAAATGTGCATGTGCACACACACACACACACACACAAGAACAAATTATATATAAAAGAATAGGCAAGAGGTGCCTGGGTGGCTCAGTCAGTTAAGCATCCAGCTCTTTCCTTTGGCTCAGGTCATGATCTCAGGATCATGAAATCAAGTCCTGAGTGGAATCCATAAGGAGTCTGCTTGAGATCCTGTCCTTGTATCTCCCCCCTGGTGCTCCTCCACCTGTTCATGCTCTCTCTCTAAAATAAGTAGATAGATGATAGATCAATAGAGAGATGATACAGAGATAAATGATAGCTAAATTACATCTTTTAAAAGAATTTTTTAAAATAGGATTAAATAATAGCCAAAATATGTTCTACAAAATACAGCAGAGTTGGTAAATAGTAAGTTAGATCAACTACAATCAAAAGGATCAACATTCATTCATTGAATTCTCACTATGTGCCCAGTATTCTTTTTGATGCATGGGATGTAGCACTAAATAACAAATTTGGGGGCACTTGAGTGGCTCAGTTGGTTAAGCGACTGCCTTCAGCTCAGGTCATGATCCTGGAGACCCGGGATCGAGTCCCACATCGGGCTCCCTGCTTGGCGGGAAGCCTGCTTCTCCCTCTCTCACTCCCCCTGCTTGTGTTCCCTCTCTCACTGTGTTTCTCTCTGTCAAATAAATAAAATCTTAAAAAAATAAATCAAAAAATAAATAAATAACAAATTTGGTAATTGCGCTTGTGAAGCTTCTTGAAGGAGCCAGGTTTTAGCAGATAATTGCACAAAGTTATGTACAATTAAGATAAAGGAAAGTAATAGTCAGTGTGTAAACTTATAATGGTGGAGGAGAGGCTTTTCATGGAGTCATGGCTAAAAAAGTGGTATTTAAATTAAGTCCTAAAAAATTTAAACTTCACATATACCAAAATATGTATGTGTGCTTGCTGATTTGTGAGTATGTAGGGATAGGTTGGTAAGAAATAACACCAGTGCAAGCAGAGAAAAGTCTCCAAACAAGAAAGGAGATGGTAATTCTATACTAGTAAAACATATTGTTAGTAATGGAAATATAAAACTTGTCAACATTTATGCATTAATGGAAAAATAATCAAAACAAACACAATTGAGATTGCAATGAGAAATTGGCAAAGATAGCAGAAGCGAACAAACTTATCACATATCTTTGTTTTTTTAATATTTCTAGGAATCCAAAATGAATTAATAATTAGAAAATTTACTTAATATAACATAGCATAGAAATAAATACATTAAAGTTTGATTTTATTACCAGATACTGAAAAGTTAATGGATTGAACTTAAATTCTATATTTAATTTTAAAAACAGTTGAGTAAAATATAAATTATTAGTGAAACTTTAATTTTATTTAATCTATCTAATTTGAAACAAATATATTTAATAGAAAAACATCTGAGATATTTATTTTAAAGAAGAAAAAATGATAAAATTTCTCAATATCTCATTGTGTATCTTTAATTTTAATCTTAAAATTATAAGCCATTTAGCAAAACAAGAGAAATATAAGGTTGTTGAAAAGTGAAAGAAGCAAACAGTATTTTGGGAATGTGATGTTTTTATATCTAGAAAATTCAGAATGATTAAAGATAAAAACTTACAAGATTTCACATGGTAGCTAGACAGAAATTACAAAAGAAAATGAAATGATTGCATGAAAGACATATCTAATTCCTAGGCATATTCTTTAAAAACAAAATGAAATAAAAGAAAATGACACCAATGAATGTGATTTAAAAAGCAAACTCAATATTTCCATTGCCATAGCTTCAGTGCCCATAAATGCCTGGAATTAGTGGCATTTAGTTTATACCTATTGAAAGAAAGTAACTGGAAAGAATAAATGGGCCTCTTCAAGCAGGGTCTGTGTAGTATTGGTCTTACATTCTCAGCAAACTAGTACAGCTTAAAGATAGTAGGTATTCAATTAAAGTTTATCAAAGTAACCAGGAATTAATAATGTAACAAATCAATCTTCAGGGATTTTCCTTTATATCACAGTATTGTTTGTTTCTCTTAAGTGACCAAATTCCCTAATTTATACATGAAGAAACAAGAACAAGAAGATCAAGCTTCTGCTACAAATTGCAGCACTAACTAGTTGAACAGTTAAAATTAGAATTAATGTCTAAGGATTTTCATAACAGTATTTTTATAACAATAATAATGATAATTGCTTCCATTCACTTTGTTGTTCCATATGTTGTATTAACATATCTATATATAATATTTAAGTCTTACAAAAACTTTATAAGATAGACTTTTAAATCCTTATTTTACCAATGAGATGTAAGGGGTGTATTAGTTTGTTCAAATTCACCACTGGCTGCCATTCCCCTCCCCCACCCCAGCATAAACTCAGACCCACCTGCTGAGGGCAGCTCACCCCAACAGTGGCTACCAAGACTGCTTGATTCAAGTCCCACATGCCTTCACTCTGGCCTCACTGCCCTTCTTGGTCGAGCACCCTTCAGTCCCAGTGTGCCAAGACCTCTCCCAGAAGACCAGCACAAGCCCCCCTGCATACTGTGTCTTTAAATTTGGGGTTTTAAATTGGCTGAGATAGAGCTTGGAGCACACTGCACAGTTCCAGGTGAGAAGGCAGGCAAATAACCCAAAGAGAGATAGCATGACTCAGAGTGGCAATCTGAAAAATGCCTGCAGTGCGTGAGGGGAGCTTATTTGCTCTTTTAAGAGTGCTTCCTTGAGAGCAACAGCAGAGACCCATCCCTAGGGACTAAGGAGCTGGCTGATATTCCCCTTCCTCACACCTCAGTGTAAACTTGGAATCACCTTCAGTAAATAGGACAGCACCAACATTGGCTACCTAACCTATTTACAAGTTCGACCACCCTGCCCTCCCTGGTGTTTCCCCTCTAGGGCAAGTGTACCTCAGTGCTAGCACAGCAAGCTCTGTACACAGAAGACCAGCAGGAACCCTCAACCACACCCATCTCCCAACCAGAGAGGTCTACCGGGGGGTGAGTTCTAGTGGAAGTAGCATCGGGTCTCATTTAACACGCAGACAGCTAGTTAAAATTCACCACACACTGCCTACGTCCAAACGCTGCCCCGTGAAGGCAAGGGGGCCTCTTAAGGCACCTGGCCTGAAACATAGAGCAGCCAAAACACGGCAGCAGAGAAACACAGCACTCAGCGCACACCAGAAACACTCCATGAAGCACCAGGCCCTGGACACTCTATGACCTCTTCTTCATAAAGCCATTACTATCAGGAGCACGAAGCATAACAGGTGGGGCACCTGGCTGGGTCAATCAGTTAAGCATCTGCCTTCAGCTCAGGTTATGTTCCCAGAGTCCTGGGATCAAGCCCCCAATCTGATTTCTTGTTTTGCAGTGAGCCTGCTTCTCCCTCTCCCTCCACCTGCCACTCCCCTTGCCCAAGCTCTCTATTTCTCTGTCAAATAAATAAAATCTTTAAAAAAAGAGAAACATAACAAGCTTTTCTAACATACAGAAGACAGAGAATTAGGCAAAATGCCAAGATGGAAGAATTCATCACAAATGAAATAACAGGATAAGATCATGCCAGAGATCTAAGTGAAACAGATATAAGTAATATGCCTGATGTAGAATTTAAAACAGCAATCATAAGGGTAGTTGCTGAGCTTGAGAAAAGAATGGAAGGCATCAGGGAGGTCCTACTACAGAGATAAAAGAGTTTAAAAAACAATCCAAAATGAAAAACTGAGATTCAAAACACACTGGATATAATGACCACAAGGATGGAAGAAACAGAGGAATGAATAAGTGGCACAGAATATAAACTTATGGAAAATAATAAAGCTGAACAAAAGAGAGAAAGTAAAATTGTAAAACATGAGAATAGATTTAGGGAACTTAGGGACTCCATCAAACATAATAACATTTGTATCATAGGAGTCCCAGAAGAAAGACAAAGAGAAGGAGAAGAATATTATTTGAGGAAATCATATTTGAAAACTTCCCTAATTTGGAGGAGATAGACATCTAGATCCAGGAGGTACTGAAAACTCATCAAAATCAATAAAAGCAGGACAACACCAAGATATACCGTAATTAAAGTTGCAAAATATAAAGATAAAGAAAAACCCTAAAAGCAGCAAGAGAATAGAAGTCCCTAGGACTTAAAAGGAAACCCGATAAGACTAGCTGCAGATCTCTCAACAGAAACTTGGCAAGCCAGACAAGAGGGGCATAATATATTCAATGTGCTGGATGGGAAAAATCTGCAGCCAAGAACACTCAACCCAGCAAGGCTACCACTCAGAACAGGAGTTATAGTTCTCCAGACAGACAAAACCTGAAGGAGGGCATGACCACGGCAAGAAATATTAAAGGACACTCTCTGAGTTCAAAGAAAAGACCGAAAGTGTCAAAATCAAGAAAAGAACAGCAGAAATATCCAGAAACAATGACAAAATGAGTGATAAAATGCCACTAAGTACATATTTATCAACAATTACTCTGAATGTAAATGGACTAAATGTTCCAACAAAAGGCATAGGCTGTCAGCATGGATAAAAATCAAGACCTACAAAAGATTCATTTTAGATTTATACACACCTCAGATTGAAAGTGAGAGAATAAAGAAACATTTCTGATGTAAATGGCCATCAAAAGAAAGCCAGAGTTGCAATACTTATGTCATACAAACTAGATCTTAAATCAAAGGCCATAACAAGAGACAAATGGCACTATATCATAGTGAAAGTGGCTATCTAACAGCAAGATCAAGCCATTGTGAATATATATATGCCCCCAACATGGGAGAACCCAAATATATAAAACAATCAATAAAAAACATAAAGGAATTCATTGATAATAATATAATAGGAGTAGGGGATTTTAACACCCTAATTACAACAATGTACATATTATCTAAGTAGAAAAGCAGCAAGAAAAGGGTGGCTTTGAATGAGACCAGATGGACTTCACAGGTATAATCAGAACGTGGCACCCTAAAGCAGCAGAGTACACATTGTTTTCAAGCGCACACGGGACATTCTCTGGAATAGATCACATAGTAGGCCACCAGTCAGGCCTCCTCAAGAGCAGGAAGACTAAGATCTTACCATGCATCTTTTTTGACCACAATGCTATGAAACTCAAAGTCAACCTCGAGAAAAACATTGAACAGACCACAAATACATGGAGTCAAACAACACGCTTCTAAAGAATGAACGGCTCAACGAGGAAATCAAAGAAGAAAAAAACAAAAGAAACAAACAAAACATGGAAACCAACGAAAAGGAAACACACGGGGCCAAAACCAGTGCAATGCAACACAAGTGCCGTAAGGAGGAAGTGTGTCACAATAGGTGCTGCCTCCAGGAAAAAAGAAAAGTCGTGAACGACTTAGCTATACAGCTAAAGGAGCTAGAAAAAGAACAAGAAACAAAAGCTAAAACCAGCAGGAAGGAAATACAAAAACTAGAACAGAAATAAATGTAGAAACTAAAAAGAATACAACAGATAAATATATATATATATATAATTCCTATAAACTACATATATAACTCATATAAACTATATGAGTTTCCAGTGTGCTTGTGTACACTGCTGTGAATAAGTGGTATATATATATATTTATAAATATATATGGTTTATATATTGTATTGTAGTATATATATAATATATATTATATATAAAGGAATTTTGTTCCATATATAAAATAGAATATTACTGAGCAATCGAAAAGAATGAATTCTTGCTATTTGCAATGACGTGAATGAAGCTGAGGATATTATGTTAAGTAAAATGATCAGAGAAAGACAAATACTATATAATTTCACTCATATGTGGAAGTTAAGAAGCAAAAAAAAAAAAAAAAAAGAACAGGGGAAATGGAGAGGAAAACCATGAAACAAACTTTTAACTGCAGAGAACAAACTGATAGTTACCAGAGAGGAAGTGGGCAGTGAGATGGACTATATAGCTGATGTGTAAGGAGGATACTTGTGATGAGCATCCAGTGTTATAAGTGATGAATCACTAAATTCTACACCTGAAACTAATATTACACTGTGTTAACTTACTGGAATTTTAAGTGCAAACTTGGAGAAAGAAAAGAAAAAAGTCTAGAGGAAAGGCAATATAGTCTGGATTCTCCATGTTACTACATTTTTAAAAGGTTAAACTACAAATAGGTTAAAAAATTATCTTGTAGTTAAGCAAAAAAAAAAAAAAAGATAAGTTTGCCACTGTGGTTGTAATGGCTTTGTTTGACAGGGTTTTTTTGGGGGGGCTTTTTTTGTTTTGTTTTTTTTACTTAATGAGCCTTATATCACTTATTGATTTGAATAACTTTGTAGATAATCCACAAATATCACAATTTGAGAATATTTAATTCTATAAACTCGAAGTATTTAGAAAAAAATAAAAATTATGTAGGTTCATAATTAGAAGTTGATAAGATACTTCTCTCTGAAATTTTTAAAGGAGATAATATTTATCAAGTGCTTATTATTAGACAGTTATGTGGGTAAGATATTTTCATATGTTAGGATTTTTTTTACCATAGTCTTCTAAGATATATCTAATAATTATCTCATCATGGATAGGAAGTGAAGCATAGTGAAGTAAAATAATTTTCCCAAGTTACCTGTTAATAAATAGTGGTGACTGAATCTGAATGCAGGTCCTTTGCTTTCAAAGCCCCTAGTATTATAGAAATATTCTAATTATTATTTTAAGATCCACTGGTTAGTAAGTAAATAGTTTATATTAAACCATAGAAGTGTAATGTTTCTCTTAAGATATTTTCAAACAAATTGGGGCACCTGGATGGCTCAGTCATTAAGCGTCTGCCTTCAGGTCAGGTCATGATCCCAGAGTGGAGCCCTGCATCAGACTTCCTGCTCTGCGGGAAGCCTGCTTCTCCCTCTCTCACTCCCCCTCCTGTGTTCCCTCTCTCGCTGTGTTTCTCTCTGTCAAATAAATAAATAAAATCTTTAAAATAAATATATTTTTTCAAACAAATTGACTATCTACTCTTCAGAACTTTTTTTATTTTCTTTTACCATCACCTTTAGTAGGAATAGTTTTCAGTGTGGTTCTGTAGACTGCTGTGATTAAGAGGTTTTGCTGGGAATGTATGGAGATGCTACAAAAAAGAATTATAATTACTTGCATCTAGAAACTTGAATGATTTTTATAAATATTATATGACCAAGAAAAAGACATTTCTTTTTTATATATATAAAATTGTGTATCTTACACCTTCCATCTCCAACAAGGATTGAAATGGTATACACATGACTTTTCTACTATTAAAGTAATTTAATCTTGGGGCACCTGGGTGGCTCAGTTGGTTAAGCGACTGCCTTTGGCTCAGGTCATGATCCCCGAGACCCGGGATCGAGTCCCACATCGGGCTCCCTGCTCGGCAGGAACCCTACTTCTCCCTCTCTCAGTCCCCCTGCTTGTGCTCCCTCTCTGGCTGTGTTTCTCTCTGTCAAATAAATAAATAAAATATATTTTTAAAGTAATTTAATATTGAGTTAAATTCTGCTTTAGAAATAGCATGATAATGCATATATATTTCAGTGTTATCTGTAAAGCTCAATTTTTATTGGGGATTTTGGATCTTATAGGATCATAATTTTGGAAAAAATATAATAACATAGTATTTGGAAAATATCTCAACACTTAGGTATTCAAAACTAAAATTCATCAAGTATAATTATATGCTAAAGATAAATATGTAATTGTTTTATTGATTCAAGTACTTAGCAACTATTTATTAGGTACCTGTATAATAATGTATTGGGCATTATTTTAAGCAGTGATAAAATAAAGTTGTACTCTAATAGGTTGGGGAATACAGTATATTTTAAATCCGATTATATAATGTTAGATGACCAGAAGAGGAATCAGAATAAAGAGAACATAAATTGGGAGACTGGGAAGAAAGAATCTACTGACCAAGGAAGTCCTCTCTGACATTCCAGCAGAGACCTGCACAAAGTTAGGAATTTCTGTGCAAGTACCCACAAGGGAGATTATCCTAGGCAGAGAGAACAGTTAGGAAAGGTCTGGGAATATTACAATGAAAATAGCAAATAAAAATCCCTGTGCTCATAGACTTTAAATTATATGTGTGGGAGGCACAATAGACAAGAAAAATAAACAACAGCTTGTTGGAGAATAAGTACCACAGAGAAAAGTTAATAAGGGAAGGGAAGTAAGGAATGTACAGGAGATAATTAGGTTGCAATTTTTGGTAGGATGCCCAGTGAAGATCTCTCTATGAATATGACACTGAAATAAAGACTTAAAAGGGGTTTAGGTAACAGCTATGATCATATCTGGGGAGTGGGGGTAGGGGATGTTCTAGTTGGAGGAAGCAGCAAATACAAAGGACCTGAGGCAAGACAACACTTGATATATATTGTTTGATTAAAAGCAAAGAAGCCAGTGTGCTATAATGGAGGCAAGGAAGATGAATCCAGTAGACGATGGCATCAAAGAGGCAACAAAATCAAGATAGTCTAGGGCCTGTGTACCATTGTAAGTGGTTTAACTTCTCCTCCAAGTAACATAGAAAGCCATTTAGGTCAGATTGTCTAGCTTCATTTTAAGAGAACCAAATCTGGCTGCTGTGCTGAGAATAGACTTAAAGAGAGCAAGGGAGACATAGAGACCAATATCACACGAGTGAGGGTGAGAGGGTCCCATGACAGCTACAAAGAAGGTTAGATGTTGTTGGATTCTGGATATATATTATGAAATAGTATCAATAGAATTTGCTCATGAGTTGTATTTATGACGTAAGAGACATATTGGAATCACACATGATATTTGCATTTTATCTTACCTGGAAAAAATGGAATGATCATTTACTCTTTTTGGAAATATTATGACAATGATAGGTTGGCAGGTGAGAATGGGAGTTCCATTAGGATATGTTATGTTTTAATGCTATTAGACATCCAAATGGAAATGTCAAGTAAATTGTGTGTGTGTGTGTGTGTGTGTGTGTGTGTGTTCGTGCATGCGCACTGCTATTCAGGGGAGGTGCCCAAGAAAGAATAGATTTGATAATTCATCAGTGTAAACATACTTTTTAAATATAAGAGGTTATGTATAAAATGACCTTGGGCATGGTGTTGATTGAGAAATGAAAGGGTCCAAGGATTAAGCTGAGGCCCTGAAATGTTTAGATATTGGAAATACGAGGAGGAATAAGCTAATGGAAGTGAAGAGGAGGGCACGGTGAAGGAGGAAAAATTCAAGCAAAAAAACTCATTTTCAAAAAAAGGGTGTGAAGAATTCCATCAAATACTGACTATAGGTCAAGTAGAGGAGAACTGAGGAATTGATCAATAAATCTAGACAACATGAAGGTCATTCATTTCCTTCACAGTAGCATTTGGTCTCTGGCAGAAAGATAGCCAGATTTGAGAAGATTTTTAGGGAATGGGAGTTGTTTGCTGTGTTTGTTTGTTTGTTTTATGGGGGGTGGGGTGGGTTGGGGCACAAATGATTGGTACCTGGAGGGAAATGAGGTCAAAGAGATTGTTTTTTCTTTCTCTTGGTCTTTTAAACTGGAGAAATGCCAATATTTTGAATGGTACTGATGATGTGGAAGGGAGAGGTGGATCTTTGGTTAGATCAGAGTGAGTTCATTTACTGATAAAAGAATCGGGGCAGTGTAGATATAGATAGGTTGACAACTACTGTGGTGGTGTCACAGGTTGACCTCCCCCGGAAGCCCGCTTTAGTGTGGATGATGGTTACCTTTGAATTCACTCACTGGCAAGGAGGAGAAAGGAGCAGATATGAGGAGAAGGGACTGTGATACAGATTTAACAATAGCCCAAGCTGACACCAGAGAGAATCTTTAAAGCTAGAATGACTTTTCAGAGTTGTTGAAGTTGAACCAAAGTAATTATATAATTATATCCATTCACTGAGCAGTTGTTGGTTGTGTGCTACCCAAGGAAGTGATATTACCTTAGCTGAGCTGATTCTCTGTAGCAAAGGCACTCCCTGAAGGTGCTAAGAGCCAAAAAATGTCCATAGGACCCCAACACTTGGGACAAGTCCTTCACTGAAGGGGAATCTGGGACACACATTTCAGTTTGCCCCTAGGGGAAATATATATCTGTGGGTGTTTTGTTTTGTTTTGTTTTGTTTTACTTCTGTTTTCTCCAGGAAGTAGGAGGGAGGAAGTGGTGAAAAGGGCAGGAAGTTGTTTTGAAAGAGATTATATGAAATTATTGTCTAGAAGACAGAGAGAATGGAATCCACAGATGTGCTGGGATTAGGTGGCATAAAGGGCCTCTCTGGGGTTAATGGATGAATTTAGAGCAAATTAGTCATCATTGTTGATGTTTTTCTTCATTTTCTCCACATCCCCTTGCCAAGAGCACAATAGGTAGATAATTTAATTTAACCAGGTAGAAGTTGTGTTAAGGGAATAAAAAGGAAGGAGAAAGAGGGGTAAGGAGTCATGGATGTAGGGAAGGAAGTATTAATCTAATAAAATATTATAAAATGTAAAATAGCTAGAGACTTGCTGGTTTTAATAAATGACACCGTCCCACTCTCTCTATGGGTCTATAATACTTAAAATCTCTATTCATGTTCTAGTTATTATTATTATTATTATCATTATTTACTTTCCAATGCTCAGTCTTATAATTTCCTGAGACTTTTAATAAATTAAGACTGATTTGCATAGGAAAAAATTTAAACTTAGAAGTAAGCAAATAAAAATTATTTATTTCTTAACTATGGAGAAATAACAAACTGATAGATACCAGAGGGGAGGTGATGGGGGGGACATGTGAAATAGGTGAAGGGAATTAAGAGTACACTTATCTTGATGACCCCTAAGTAATGTGTAGAATTGCTCAATATCTATATTGCACACCTCAAACTAATATATCACTCTATGTTAATTACACTGGGATTAATGTTTTTGAAAAATAAAAAAAATGATAATAATAAAGGAAGAAGTAGTACTTAAGCGGAGGGAAAAAAGGAATTATTAATATAATTGCTTACCCAGAGTGTAGAAAGTTAAGTCAAATGTATGGAAACTCTGCCAGGATTCATAGACTATCATCATATTAGTCAAACAAATTTATAGATAACTTAAACATTTGAGATTATTTTACTATTTATTATTCACGGTCAAAGTAGCTTTTTGCAACATACATCAAGATATCAAAGAAAAGATCTAAGATCAAAAACATTTTATCACACTCTGGATAATTGATCTTTTTACAAAAGCAATTACAATTTAGTGCTTTAGTTATAATGTAGCTAAAATTGTCTCTCTCAAGGCAAACATACACTGATATACTTTGGTTTCCTCTTATTCAGTGAAACCTTTGGCTAAATAATTCAGATCTGATAATATGCAAAGTTAAAATGACAAGCCACAGCAAGAGATTAGTCATCTGACCTATTATATATAAAAAGAAAAAATGGGAATGAAGAAAGTTTCATTGTAACTTGTCATTATCTCATAGATTTACTTCACCACACCTCTAGCTGTATCTTAATTCAAATCTTTGCCAGGAGCCGGCTGCAATGGGAACGGTCAGGGTTCCCCGAAGGTGGTGACAGAGTCGGCGATAAAAGGAGGAGACCGGACTCAAAGAGTGGCGTGGGGATCTCCTCTCCTGAAAACTGTGTCTTCAGGGTTCTTTATTTAAAGCCTTTTTGTTACATCAATCTAGCTTTAGGCAAACAGTTGGTTCTGTCTCTCTTGCTCTCTGCTTCTCTGTTTCTGTTTCTCTCTCTCTGTTGTCGTTCTTTCTCTCTGTCTCAGTCTTCTGTCTCTCTATCTCTTGCTCTCTGTCTTTCGCTTCACTCTCTCTTCCTTTGCCTCTCTCTACACAGGCTCTCTGTCTTTCTCTCTGTGTCTGTGTCTAGTCTCTCAGACTCTCAGTCTCATGACTTTGTCTCTTCGCTCTGCTCTTCCTTCTTTCTCTCTCAGTCTTCCTCTCTCTATATCTCTCTGAGTCTCTGAGTCTCTCTGCAGGCTCTCTTGCTGTTTGCCAGCTCTCCTGCTCTCTCCTCTAAGGCTCTCTTGTGGCTTTCTCGCAGGCCCTCTGCCTTTATCTCTCTGTCTCTCAGTCTCTCAGTCGACTCTCAGTCTCTCTCTGTCTCACGGCTTCGTCTCTCTTGACTGACAGGGGCCCCAGTCTTTTATTATTCCCAAGTGAGGAAGTTGGGTGGTGCAGTTAAATCTTTAACTGCTTTTGCACCCACCCTAGAGACAGGATTAGTATTGTTACTGCAGGGTAGAGAGTGATTGCTTAAACTCACAGAAGCTGAGACCATTGAGGCAGAGGGATCAAGAAATACAGATAAGAGATACAGAGATATGATTACCAGGAGGAGGATTAAATAGAACTATGTCTTGAATAAGCACACTAAGGACATATTGCCCTGGCCCACAGGGTAAGTGGCTTTTCGGATTCTACGATTCTACGAGGGGAAAGCCCAGAGGGGCTTTCATTCACATTCACAGGTACCTTCACCAAAGTTTTCCGGTGGCTTGGGCGTGGCGGGAGGGGCGGATCACGCACCGTCCCCGACAAATCTTATTTTCATGTAATAAATGAGAGTGTAGTTTTGAGATATTTCTAATTAACTCAACTGATATTTTCAATAGACTAATTTTAGGGGCACTTGGGTGGCTCAGTCAGTTAAAGCTCTACCTTCAGCTCACGTTACAATCCCAGGGTTCTGGGGTCAAGCCTGGCATTGGGCTCCCTTCTCAGCCCAGAGCCTGCTTTCCCTCTTCCTCTGTGGCTTTCCCTGCTTGTGCTCTATGTGTGTGTGTGTGTGTGTGTGTGTGTGTGTGTGTAATAAATAAAATCTTTAAAAAAAAGACTGATTTGATTAAATAAGTAACATTTTAAAAAAGTGATGATGTCACATCCACAGATGACTTATAACAATTATTTGGGAGAATTATAAATTACTTCCTGTGGTGTAAAGTAAATATTTAACATCAGTTGAAAGATTCTAAATTAAGAGCATTGGGATAACTCTAGATTGGTGACCTGCTAGTTCCAAACATGAATATATCATCTTGAAGGTTCAAATCCTTGGCTGTGAGCTTTTATTTCTGCTACTTAACCTTAGTGAATGCCAATGTCCTCATCAATAAGTGGCAATAATAAACCCTTGCCTTCTGTGTGTATAAATTGGTCACAGGTTTATAAGCTCACCCTTAACCAAAAGACCACCACAAAACTTCATGTTTTTATGGCTTTCAGTCAAGGGATCATTCAAAAATCAAATTTTTATTTTAAAAACTATTATTATTATTAACCCTATTTGTTGTAGTTTCTTAAGGAAGATTTTACATGCAGTCAAATGGCTATGTATTGAAAAATGCTAATTTAATTCTCACTCAAAATAAATATAAAAATTTTTTTTCATTCTTCACTATTTTTTTTCATCTATATGTCTTTCATCTGTCAGGAAATTATTTTTATGAGATCCTTATGAAGATTATTTCTAAATTCCTAAAATCGACTTGGCCTAATTTCCAAATGTTGAATTATTTTTGTGCTAATATAATTTATTAAATAATCACATCAGTTTTGATTTGCCAAACTGTGTGACCATAGTCAAACTTTTATTTGCTCTTTACATGTTTAATAATCTTTAAAATTGATAAATTAACATTTAATCTCCAAAATGCCTAGCATAGAGTATGTGTGATTATTATTTCATTGTCTCTTTCTCATTGTTTTAGAATGTTAAAGATAGTTTCTAAATGAGATCTGGATGATTTAAATTACACAATATTTATGTGAGACACAAATATGTAACAATGATCTGAATAATCCTAATGATAACAGAAACAAAGAAATAAGTGATAAAAGAAGACTTCAATATACAATTACCTTGCAAATGAGGCAACAAATACAAAGTTAATATGAGAAAATCTTTCAATCGTTTTTATAGAAATCACAGAAGTTAAAACTATAAGGCCTCGCAAAAAGAATACCTCTTAGTTCTTCAATATTATAATCTTACATAAGAATCTGATACCCTAATGTTAGTAATCAATAAAATTCAAGTCTCTTACATCTAGTCTAAAGTATTTTACCTTTTTCAATGGTTTTAGTTTTTGTAAAAAATCAAACTCAATTTTATAAAGCTTAGAACTCATAATAAACTGTGTTCAGAAAACCTTTATTGTCAGAAAATTGAGAATAAGCTTACTAGTACCACCTACAGGATGAATATATAACAAAGGGAAATTTATTTTATTTTAAAAGATTTATTTGTTTATTTGAGAGAGAGCAGAGGGTAGAGGGAGAAAGGGAGGGAGAGAGAGTCCCAACAAGGCTGAGTGTGGAGCCTGACGCAGGGCTTGATTCCATGACCCTGAGATCAAAACCTGCATCAAAAATCAAGAGTCGGACTTTCAACTGTCTGAGCCACCCTAACCAAGTACAATATAAAATAAGCACTCTGATTCCCATTCCTTCTTCCAAACACACAACTCTCATACACGAAACATTGTGACTCACTCAGAACAGATTTAAGACTAGGAAATTAAGACCCAGGAAGTAGATGAAACTCAACACTTTATTACTAATTATATAAGATTTATCTGGTGTTGGGAAAATTGGACAGCCACAGGTAAAAGAAAGAAACTGGACCATTTTCTTACACCATGCACAAAAATAACCTCAAAATGGATTAAAGACCTCAATGTGAGACAGAAATCCATCAAAATCCTGGAGGAGAACACAGGCAGCAATCTGTTTGACCTCAGCTGAAGCAACTTCTTACTAGACAAGTCTCCAAAGGCAAGGGAAACAAAAGCAAAAATGAACTATTGGGATTTCATTAAGATAAAAAGATTTTACAGAGCAAAGGAAACAGTTGACAAAACCAAATGGCAACTGACAGAATTGAGAAGATATTTACAAATGTCCTATTAGATGAAGAATTAGTACCAAAGATTTATAAAGTACTTATAAAACCCTAAGTCCAAAAAACAAATAATCTAGTTAAAAAGTGGAGAGAAGACATGAACAGACATTTCTCCAAAGAAAACACACAGGGCACCTGGGTGGCTTAGTTCATTAAACAACTGCCTTCCATTCAGGTCATGATCCCAGAGTCCCAGGATCAAGTCCTGCATCAGGCTCTTTGTTCCACGGGGAGTCTGCTTTTCCCCTCTGACCTTCTCCCCTTTCATGCTCTTTCTCATTCTTTCTCTCTAATAAATAAATAAAATCTTAAAAAAAAAAAAAAACAACAAAGAAGACATACAAATGGCCAACAGACATATGAAAAAAATGCTAAGCATCACTTGGCATAAGGAAAATGCAAATCAAAACCACAATGAGACACAACCTCACACCAGTCAGAATGGCTAAAATTAATAAGACAGGAAGCAGCAAATGTTGGTGAGGATGAAGAGAAAAGAGAACCCTCTTACATTGTTGGTGGGAATGCAAACTGGTACAGCCAGTCTGGAAAATAGTATGAAGGTTCCTCAGAAAGATAAAAATAAACCCACCCTTTGACCCAAAAATTGTACTACTAAGTATTTGTCCAAAGATACAAATGTTGTGATTCAAAATTGAACACTCACCCCAAAATTTAGAGCAGCATTGTCCATAATAACCAAACTATGAAAAGAGCCCAGATGTCCATCAATAGAAGAATGGATAAAGATGTGATGTATATACACAGTGGACTATTATGCAGCCCTCAGAAAACGAATTCTTGCCATTTACAATGATGTGAATGGAACTAGAGTGTATTATGCTAAGTGAAATAAGTCTTTCAGAGAAAGGCAATTATCAAATGATTTCACTAATATATGAAATTTAAGAAACAAAACAGATAAATATAGGAGTAAAGAGGGAAAAATAAAATAAGTTGACATCAGAGGGTGACAAAAATCGTAAGAGACTCTTGATCATTAGAAACAAACAGTCGTTGGAGGGGAAGTGGGTGGGGAGGAGGGATAACTAGCTGATCGACATTAAGGAGGGCTCATGGTATATGAGCACTAGGCACTATATGCATCTGATTCATTACTGTACTCTACCTCTGAAACCAGTAATACACTATATTCTGTTGAATATGCTTCCTATCACACATCCTAAGTCTACATTCTGACTGTAATGCGAGGTTCTCAAACACATCATTTATTATATGGCTGTTTTTCCTTGCATGGTTTATTGAGGATGAATAGGTATAATAAATCTGTCAGCCGCAGTTCTAGATAAAGTTCCACTATCAAACTCTGCATGAGCTTTTGAACTTGGAAAAGGAGTTAAAGAAAAGACAAGCCCTAGAACCCTGTAATTCTTGATCACAAACTTTCTCCTCTAGTCCATAATTTGTCTATTTGTCCACATGCTGTTTTATAAATTCAGAAAAAAGTTTTATTTCAGTTCAAGACTTTAATCTGAATTTTAGAGTCCTTGTACTAAGATTTTAATTTTTGCTCATTTCCCTTACAAGTCAAAAGTAGAACATACCAGCATGTATTTTTTATCATGTCTCAATAAAATAATCAAAGCTCCATCCATAAAAGTCCTCATTTTTAATCTCTGTGATATATACAATATATAGCCTATTAAAATAAAGTAATTAGCACTGAAAGTAAGTTTCTGATGAGTACCTCCAAAGAAAATTAACTGCTTTTCATTCACAATGAGATAAAAATAACCAGCTGTATTTTCATTAACACTACTCTGCCCAGTTGCCATCCCCATTCTAACCAATAATTTTTTTACATAAATCATTCTGTCACAGATCAACTAGAATTTTGCCTAACACAGGACCACTTTTACATTACAGGTCATAATGTTTCACTTCCCCTTCCCCCAGGAGGAAGGACTTAAGTGAGAAAAGTACACTCTCCATGAAAGTTCAGTCTCCTTTTTAGTATTTCTCTGTATGTCTTATGAAAGAAAGAAATGTATTCACAATTGAAAAAATCCATTTATCTTTGTACTGCTGGTGCTATACTTCTTAGAAAATAGTGTGACCCAGAAAATTCCACGAGGAAATGTTGAATTGTACCTGTATTAACAACTGATATCCAATAAAGCAATTACAACTTAGTGTTATGTTTTGGGTCATTGTGATCTCAAAACACAATTTGGGTAATAATTATTTATAATTTTCTTTTCTTTTTCATGTCTAATTTCTAGGCTGTGGCTGTACTTCAGTTTCTCAGATGTAGAAATTAATTTAGGACTGTTCCTTATTAAAATATTATATTTACTAGAATAGGTTGATTTGAAATGTCTTAATAAGCATAATGTAACATAATATAAACTTGTAGTAAATATATTGGAAGATACATATATACATTTCAAAACTCATTTAAGAAACTCAGTTATAACACATTGATATCCCAATAGCCTTCCAAAGTTTATAAATTCAGTGAAGATAAAAAAAGAAAGTAAAGCTATATAAACCCTAAAGAAACACATGTAGCCTTAATGTGTAGTTCCTGTGTCTAGGAGTAGAGTCAAAGGGAAATCAAATTAGAAAACTTGCCATGCTTGTTTTCTCTATCAAATTATTATTATTATTATTTATTTTATTTTTTTTGGAAAAAGCTTCTATCCCTAAGATTCAATGTACAGGAATTTAACACCATGAGTCATACATATTTGAAAATGAATAAACTTGATTTTCATCAGAAGTTCCTGTGCATGGGGTGCCTGGGTGGCTCAGTTGGTTGACCTTTGGTGCAGGTCATGATCCTGACCTCCTGGGATGGAGTCCCACATCAGGCTTCCTGCTTGGCTGGGGTCTGCTTCTCCCTCTGACCTCTCCCCTCTCATGCATTCTGTCTCTCATTCTTTCTCTCTCTTTAATTAATTAATGAACTAATTAATATTTTTAAATTAATTAATATTAAATTAATTAATCAACTAATTAATTAATATTAAAACTACTGTGCATGTTTTCAAACCACTATTCAAACAACAAACAAACAAACAAAGTAGGACAATTCTTTCGAATCTATCCAGTTTGTGAAATGCTTAACTATTGACAATGAAGCACAGAATTTTTTTTTATTTATTATTCATGAAAGAGAGAGAGAGAGAGAAAAGCAGGCTGCTTCTGCAGGGAGTCTTATATGAAACTCCATCCCAGGACCTTGGGATCATGACCTGAGCCAAGCACAGACACTTAACCAACTGAGCCACTCAGGCACCCTGAAGCGTAGAATTATGTGTAAAAGTATAAAGACTTTCATCAATAATGAATACTTCCCTATTTATTTGGCATTATGCCTTCACTGTTTAGTATTTTCCCATTATTTTGAATGCATTTAAAAAGATTTGATTGTACAGTAAGTAAATCAGTAAATTGTTGCAGATATCTCAAAAAAGAAGTATAGGATCCCTCTTAGGATATTAAAGTTAGTGATTTATCTCCTTTATATAATTTCAGTATATTTTCTCAACTGTTTATGTCCGTCATTTGTCAGATTAACAAACATTAAATTTGAGAGTCCACATTGTATTATTGTGAAACATACTATTTTAATGTGAAGCAATGAGAAGTTGAAAAAACTCTTTTACAATTGGTGAACAATGGAGGAAAAGGCAGAACATTTTCAAGAAGTATTTTTCACCATGGGAACATAATTTTACAGCCTGAGAATTCTGGGACAATTTTTATTTATAAAAATATTGAAATCCTACTCTTCCTAGGAAATTATTCTAAAAATCATATATTTGACCAACTTAGCCCAAAAAGGGGGGAAGGGCCATATATACTGAGCTGTGAATGGATTAATAACTATAATAGAAATACAAATATACTTTATTTTTTAGATCACTTTAGTTTTAAGAAAGTATTTTCAGATTGTGCAAACACAACATAATTTAAGAGATGGGAGTGGAACCCCAGTCAATGCTATCATATAGTTGGGTATTTTGATAACTATGATATTCCCAGAGTAATGAAAATGAATGAGTATAATTAATTTGTACCAGCCATTCCAGGCTTCTATAAAATGAAAATAACATGACATTTTTACTCACATTTATAGAAAAAGAATACTTTATATCCTCATAATATTCTGCCAGAACACACAAGTCTCTCTAATTTGGAAAAGTCATGCTTGGTTTTAACTCCATTCCTAGCATGGCATAGAGCGGCAGCAGCATGCACACCAGACACCCCTAACCACCTCTATTTCTCTTCTCACTGTGCATGATATGGCTTTATTAGTAGTAGAAAAATCAATATGAAATAGGAAATATTACAAAGAAATGAAAGGACTATTTCATGTGATATAAGTGTGCTGTCCATTTTCTTCCTATACTGGCAACTTGTAAATGCACTATAAATAGAAAAAAGAGTGTGTAGTACATATAATCTGAAAATTGTGATATTTAAAATTGTATGATATAGATTTTTTTAAGGCCCTGATATCTGCCTAAAAAACAAAAATAAACTGCTTTGCATAATAAGAGAAAAGTAGGTACAAGTTATAAAAGTAGACATTCTTTAAGCTCTTTTTTTTTTTTTTGTCTTGCCTCTAAACGCTGTGTTATATTGACAGATCTGGGAAATTTTAGTGGCCGGACAAGAAGTGCAGTCTCTGTGAGGGAAGGCCAGGGGGTTGTTCTGATGTGCTCTCCTCCGCCTCATTCACCAGGTACAGTAGGATCCCATTCTATATTGTTGCTGATCTCTTTTACTGTGTGCTCATTCTTTTAGACAGGGTATTGACTAAGAAACATGCCAGGTGAAATGTGCATTTTTTTTTTTTAAATATATTGGAGTACCAGCTGAGGAATTGAAGATCTTATACTCTGACTGGGAAGAAGACTGCACTCTTTTGATAAGATTGTTTTACTGCCATTCTAACTGTTGATTGTTATGGTTATGTCTCTGCCTGCCACCAGTAAGGAATGCATTGCCTGGAGCACAAGGAATGTGATAAGCTGAGAGTGAAAACTTTTCAAAATTATTTGGAGTGTCAGAGTTAAGTTAACGGAGTAAGAATGTGCATCTTGTTTCAGAAGATAAGCTTGCAACTGGGTTATTTATGGTGTTGTTTGTCACACTGGAATAAAAACTGCTAAGGGTTTGGGTTTTTTTGTGGTTTTTTTTTTGAGTTTCAAACAAAACTATAATTTACATATTACTTTTTGGCCACTTGAGCTTTTATTTGTAAAAGTCATAGTCAAAGATTAGGTACTTCATGGGATTTGAACGAACAGAACAATAAACTGCGCTCAGATTAATTATATTCCCTTTGCCAACCCAGCTAATTATACTTTTTTTGTTATTCTGTAATTTGAGATGGGTACTTTGTAGCACAATATAATTTTCCTGTAATGCAATTTAAGTGTGGCCAGTATCAAATAGAAAGGGACAATCAAATGTCTATCTGAGAAATAACAAAGACCTTTGCGTTAACAGGAAACTGAATTCAGGGTCTGGTATCTCAATCAAATTTTCTTCTTTGTTTAATGTGAAAATCATACGTGTTTCTAGGTTGTAATTATCAGTATAATAATGGCACCCAACTTTGTTATACCATAGATAATTTTTGTCATAAATTACTATCGGACCTCAATCAATTTTCTTAAATTTCTCATCTTTATCTGACCACTTTTTAATTGCTTTAACTGAGAGAAAAGTAAATTATATTTCAATAAGAAACTATTTTTTAAAAATATTTTGCTTTGAAGCTCAAATAATAATTACTTCAAAGAGCGATTTTTTTGAGTTTTCTCCATTTAATTCTTTTTTTTGACATTAAATTTATTTCATTTTTTTAGTGTTCCAAGATTCATTGCCCATTCCCCACACCCAGTGCTCCACACTCTAGGTGTCCCCAGTACCCACCACCAGCTCTCGCATTCCCCACCCCCTCCCTCCAAGTCCCTCAGTTTGTTTCTGAGTCCAAAGTCTCTCTTGTTTCATTTCTCCCCCTGGATTATCCTACTTCCCATTTACTTTCCTTCTCCTACTGTCCTCTATATTACCCCTTATGCACCACAAGTAAGAGAAACCATGTGATACTTGACTTTTTCTACTTGGCTTACTTCACTCAGCATAATCTCTTCCAGTCCAGTCCATGTTGCCACAAAAGTTGGATATTTATTCTTTCTGATGGAGACATAATATTCCATTGTATATATGGACCACATCTTCTTTATCCATTCATCTGTTGTTGGGCACCTTGGCTCTTTCCACAGCTTGGCAATTGTGGCCATTGCTGTGATGAACATTGGTGTACATATGGCCCTTCTTTTCACTACATCTGTATCATTGGGGTAAATGTCCAGTAGTGCAACTTCAGGGTCATAGGGTAGTTCTATTTTTAATTTTTTAAGAAATCTCCACACTGTTTTCCAAAGTGGCTACATCAACTTGGATTCCCACCAACAGCCTAAGAGGGTTCCCCTTTCTCCACAGCCTCTCCAACACTTGTTGTTTCCTGACTTGTTAATTTTGGCCATTCTAACTGGTGTGAGGTAGTATCTCAGTGTGGTTTTAATTTGAATTTCCCTGATAGCTAGTGACAATGAACATTTTTTCATGTGTCTGTTAGCCATTTGTATGTCTTCTATGGAGAAGGGCCTCTTCATGTCTTCTGCCCATTTTTTGATGTGTTTGTCTTCTTTATGGATGTTGAGGTTGAAAGTAGTTCTTTATAGATGTTGGATATCAGCCCTTTGTCTGTAGTGTTATTTGCAAGTATCTTCTCCCATTCCGTGGGTTGCCTCTTTGTTTTGCTGACTGTTTCCTTTGCTATACAGAAGCTTTTTATTTTGATGAAGTTCCAAAAGTTCATTTTTGCTTTTGTCTCCTTTGCCTTTGGAGACGTGTCTTGAAAGAAGTTGCTGTGGCCAATGTCAAAGAGGTTACTGCCTATGTTCTCTTTTAGGATTTTGATGGATTCCTGCCTTACATTGAGGTCTTTCATCCATTTCGAGTTTCCCTTTGAGTGTGGTATAAGAGAATGGTCTAGTTTCATTCTTCTATATGTAGCTGTCCAATTTTCCCAGCACCATTTATTGAAGAGATTGTCTTTTTTCCACTGGATATTTTTTCCTGCTTTGTCAAAGATGATTTGCCTGTAGATTTGTGGGTCCATATCTGGACTCTCTACTCTGTTCCACTGATCTTTGTGTCTCTTTTTGTGTCAGTACCACACTGTCTTGGTAATCACAGCTTTGTAGTAAAGCCTAAAGTTAGGTAACAAGATGCCCCCAGCTTTGTTTTTCTCTTTCAGCAATTCCTTAGCGATTCTGGGTCTTTTTTGGTTCCATATAAATTTTAGGATTGTTTGCTCCAATGCTTTGAAGAATGTTGGTGGAATTTTGATTGGGATGGCATTGAAAGTATAGATTTCTCTGGGCAGTATAGACATTTTAACAATGTTTATTCTTCCGATCCATGAGCATGGAATGCTATTCCATCTTTTTGTGTCTTCTTCAGTTTCTTTCATGAGTATTCTGTAGTTCCTCGAGTACAGATCCTTAACTTCTTTGGTTAGGTTTATTCCTAAGTATCTTATAGTTTTTGGTGCTATAGTAAACGGAATCGATTCTCTGATTTCCCTTTCTATATATTCATTGTTAGCATATGAGAATGCAACTGATTTCTGTGCATTGATTTTGTATCCTGCCACATTACCAAATCGTTGTATGAGTTCTAGTAGTTTGGGATTAGAGTCTTTTGGGTTTTCCACATAGAGTATCATGTCATCTGCAAAGAGAGAGAGTTTGACTTCTTCTTTGCCAAGTTGAATACCTTTTATTTTTTTCTGTTGTCTTATTGCTGTTGCTAGGACTTCTAACACTATGTTGAACAGTAGTGGTGAGAGTGGGCATCCTTGTCTTGTTCCTGATATCAGAGGGAAGGAAGGCTGTCAGTTTTTCCCCATTGAGGATAATATTTGCTGTGGGTTTTTCATAGATTTTATGAGGTTGAGGAATGTTCCCTCTATCTTTATACTTTGAAGAGTTTTAATCAGAAACAGCTGTTGTATTTTGTCAAATGCCTTTTCTGCATCAATTGAGAGTACCATGTGGTTCTTCTCTCTTCTCTTATTGATTTGTTCTATCACGTTGATTGATTTGCGAGTGTTGAACCACCCTTGCATCCCAGGGATAAATACCACCTGGTCATGGTGGATAATCCTTTTAATGTATTGTTGGATCCTGTTAGCAAGGATCTTGTTGAGAATCTTGGCATCCATATTCATCAGAGATATTGGTCTGAAGTTCTCCTTTTTGATGGGGTCTTCATCTCGTTTGGGGATTAGAGTAATGCTGGTTTCATAGAAAGAGTCTGGAAGTTTTCCTTCTGTTTCTATTTTTTGAAAGAGATTCAGGAGAATAGGTGTTATTTCTTCTTTGAATGTTTGGTAGAATTCTCCAGGGAATCCATCTGGTCCTGGACTCTTGTTTTTTGGGAGGTTTTTGATCACTGCTTCAATTTCATTACTAGATATAGATCTATTCAGATTATCAATGTCTTCCTCTTTCAGTCTTGGAAGGTTATAGGTTTCTAGGAATGTATCCATATCTTCTAGGTTGTTAAACTTATTGGCATATATTTGTTGATAATAATGTCTGATGATTGTTTCTTTTTCTTTGGTGTTAGTCGTGATCTCTTCCCTTTCATTCATAATTTTATTAATTTGGGTCTTCTCCCTTTTCTTATATGTCAATTCAGTCCACTCCTTCTGTGAGTAGCTTGGGGACTTTTACAGTAAACGTATTTAGTCTTGCTTGTGATTCTAGATTTAGATTATTTCAAGGAAACATGTGTTGTACTTTTTTCCTATGGATAAAACAAAAAAAATTTTTTTGTAGGTTTAAGAGAATCATGTAGCATCAAAATATGCTGTGTCTAATGTTAGATTACTAGATTTAGTTTAAGGAGCAGTATTAGATAAATAATTGTTAAAGATAAAAGAGAAGAAGGAAGAGGAGGAGGACAAAGGAAGCTGCTCTATAAGGAATGAACGTGTTCACCATCAGACTTATAGGAGTCAATATGAAAGGAAGATTTTTTGAAACATAATCTATATCACAAGGCTGTGAGAACCTGTGCAGCAAAGGGAACTTTGAGAGAATGATACAAGAAGCCAAACAGCAAGATTACACAAAAACAAAGTTTCCAATTGCCAAAGAAAACTGCAGAGATTTTTAATGGGGAAAAATAGCAAAAATGAATTGCATACATAATAAGAAAGAGATAAGAACATGTATTAATAGAGCACCTGGGTGGCTCAGTGGGTTAAAGCCTCTGCCTTCAGCTCAGGTCATGATCTCAGGGTCCTGGGATTGAGGCCAGCCTTGGGCTGTCTGCTCAGCAGGGAACCTGCTTCCTCCTCTCTGCCTGCCTCTCTGCCTACTTGTGATCTCTCTCTGTCAATAAATAAATAAAATCTTTAAAGAAAAGAATATGTATTAATAATTGAAGAAATAAATAAAAATGTGATACCTGACTGACACCAATAAGAGTAATGCCAGATGGTTCCTATTGTATATATGTTGTAAGAATAAATACACATGGGACACCTGACTGGCTCAATTGGTGGGGTATATATGACTCTTGATCTTGGCATCTTGAGTTTGAGCCCCGCATTGGGTGTAGAAATTACTTAAGAAATAAAAAATAAATAAATAAAAAAGAAATATTCGACTGAACAATATGATAGGAGAGGTTGTATTCTACTAGATACTCATTTGGGGGTTTTCTGTCATATGATCCACTCAAACATCAGTGTTAGCACCACAGAGTTTTAGGGGACATGTGCATGGCCCAAAATAACAAGAGTAATGCAGCATCCATAGTTTTCTCCTGATCAGCTAAATCCTATCTATCTTTAATTTATTTAACATCCCTTTTATTTTCTTGCGCTAGCTGAAACTTGCATATACCCTAAAGATATGACTTCCCTGCAGCCCTTTAAAGTCATAGCTATTTATTCTCCTAATTTGTATGTACCATTCAGAGTAAGATTGGAGTATATATCCTCCTTTCTCCTCATTACCCATTCTCCCTTCTTCCTCCTTGCAAACCTTCAGTTTTTAATTTCAAGCCATTAGACTCTACACTCTCTTGCTGCAGTCATTAACACTCTCCAAGCTCATTATCTTCATTTCCTGAGATTTTACCACCTGGGTCACTGTCAATTTCTTCAATATTCTCCAGTCTTAATATGTGGTAATTTCAACAGAGGTCTTACAACATCTTGTCCACTTCATTCCTTTTATTTCTCCATTGGGATGCTCTTACTTTACAACCAACCAGGGCCACTTGATGTGTTATTACCAATAGCTACAATCTCTCAACTACCACATTTCTATTCTCTGATTAGCATTTACTACCTTCTGCACATTCCTTCTAGTAGCTTGATTCCAGGAATCCTTTAATGTCATTGAAATCTACAAACTGTTGATCCTAACTCCTTCTCACTCTACTTCCCCTCCTTTGATTCTCACTTTTCTCCTTCAATGATTATCATTTTCTTGCATAGAGCTTCAATTTTCTCATTCCCTGTATGTTCATCACACTGACTCAGCAGTTGGCAAAACCTTAATCCTAAAGTAGATCCAACTTTCAGCCTACTGCATGCCCAAACCTATTCAATGTAATATGAGTGTAAAAGAAAAGAGCCAGAGAGAGTTATGCAAACTGATCTGAGTTTAAAAACCAAATTATGATTTTGGGGGGCACGTTAATGTTGATCCAAATTTTTTTAAAGATTTCATTTATTTATGACAGAGGGACATAGTGAGAGAGGGAACACAAGCATGGGGGAACAAGAAAAGGAGAAGGAGGCTCTCCCCTGAGCAGAGAGCCAGACATGGGCCTTGATCCCAGGATGCTGAGATCATGACCTGAACTGAACAGAGACACTTAATGACTGAGCCACATAGGTACCTGATCAGAAATTTAAAAAAAAAAAAAAAAAAGCATGGTTAGTTCTCTAATGTAATTCTGTCAGATCTTTGGTATGTCTCCCATCCTTCAGTTTTTCTGCCATTCCTACTCTGAACTGATAACCATGCATCCGACTTCACTGGAGAAAGGAAGGCAATTAGGAGAAAACTTCTACAACCCTCATTATGAAACACTCATTAGCATCTCTAGTGATAGATTCTACATCCCCTCCCCCCACTCCTACTTGAGAGAGAGAGAGAGAATGCAGGATACTGGAGGAGAGGCAGAGGGAAAGAGAGAATCTTAAGCAAGCTCCACACCTGACTGGGATGGGGAGGGCTCTATCTCCAACCCTGAGATTCAGACCTGAGCTGAAATCCAGAATTGAAAGCTTAACCAACTGAACCACCCAAACACCCCTTTCCTTTTTTAGTATGGATGCACTGTCATGCTTTTACAGCCAATCCCTTAACTTGTGCACTGTAGCTCATCCTTTTCCTATCTACTTTAAGAAATTACTTTAGTGAAGACGATCTGCATCTCTGTATGTCTCTGTCTCTGTCTGTCTGTCTGTCTCTCTCATACTATAAAGGCAGGGCGTGCAAGTCAGAAAGAGAGGTCTCACCAGAAACCAGATATGCTGGCATCCTGAACTCAGATTTCTAGCTTCTAGTACTGTGGGGAAATAAATTCCCATTGTTCAGTTACCCAGTCTATAGTATTTTGTCATGATTCTCTAAGCAAACTATTATACCATCTCCTTCTGAATCAAAGCCAAAGTTCTCACAGTGGCTTGAAGAGCCCTCACCGTGTTGCTTATGTAATAAGATCTTTTCTCACCACTTACTGTTTTTCTCATAATGATATTGCAAATGAACATGATTATAAAATACATAAATAAAATGTGATTCTCATCATTGATAGAGAAAAATGAAATGTCATATTTTGTATTTTTGCCAAGGAACAAACTGAAAGCTAAAGGATTGGAATTATTAATTAAAAGCACAATCATACTGAGAAATAGTAATTAATTCTAGTGCCTGGCTTGGTCAATTAAAAGCAGAACTCTGAAAATGTCTCAGGAAAGTCAAGTAAAAAAATTCCTGCTGAAAAGGAAAGGTTAAGTATAGAAAGTACAAGCCCAGGACTTAATCAATGAAAGAGGCCTAAGATTTGAGTACCTGCTCTGATATCTATTATGATCACAACAACTGCCTTCCTTTTTGGTAAAATAAAGTCATATATTGTGAAATGAGTATATAACCTGTTACATAAAATCTCAGACCTAAATTTCTGTCTTATCCAAATAGTCA